>VNWY01001235.1:0-18546 GCA_009869845.1 Pseudachorutes palmiensis | reverse complement strand
GTACTTTGATTTACTTTCTGAGTCCCGCCACCTTCTCTTCAAAGAAGAGTTCAAGAGCAGACATTTTGATTTGTTGAATTCCGTTAATGATTTCTCTCAGCATTGCAATCCTGGCATCTGTTCTTGTAGAAGCCAATAAACGAAAGTACTGCTGGGCTCTTCCGATGAGAATTTCAATAGGAACGAGAAGAATGCAAAAGATGGACGGCATAAGCGCACAAAAACCCAAGTACTCCGAAAGTACTAGGGTAACCATTACAACTTGAATAGGAGCAATGATGATGTGAGGAACATAAATGATACAAGATTCGAAGCGGTTGACATCATTGGACAGGAGATTCGTCAGTTGAGGGATATCCCGTTGATGGAGAGAAACTTGATTCAGACGAAGAGTCTGGAAAAGGTCAAATATTCCATAGGCATAAATAAGCTAAAATAAATATTATGGTTTCACCTTCTCGTAAATAACAGCGTTAGTAGCAGTCCGTGTCCATGTGGCTAGTTGCGTGATATAGAATCTTGTGTAATTATCCAACATAGTTCGGAATCCAATGAGAACAATGAGTGTGATCAAGTAAATACATTTGGTTTTGAAAACGATTGAGTTGTCCGAAGTAGCAAGCAAGAATCCCAATACCATTGTTTCGGCTACCCTACATTAAGTCACAGACTCTGTACTATGAGTATTATGGGGGTTAATATTTTTGGGATTTAATTTACCTCAGAAAATCGTCTTTAAAGATATTTAGGAGAAGATTGTAAATAATTGGAATTCTGTAAGCTCTCATAATGGCATGGCTAAAATTTGGCTTTGCTTTATGTAGTTCCATGTCCCATTCCTTTCGTAGACGATTACGACAATATTCAGAAGAATATTCTTCAGGCAGCTCGTAGGAATCGGATGTTTCATATTTCCTCTTTCGACCAATTAAAAGATAATCAAACACCCACCTTAATATGGAAATTATGAAATTGTGTGAGTAATTGGCAATGGAATATTGTGAATTTTGAACCTAATTAGTATACACACTATAGTAGAATTTGATTAAGCGAATATATAGCCTTACCAGAAGAATATAGAAGAAAGAAATCCTGTAGTAGCTTTCTTTCTGATTCTGTGTTTCATACTGTGAACTACTTTCCTTGCAGAGGGTAAACTATTGTCCAAAATAATCGGTATACCGAAGCCTGTAAGGTCTATAAGAACTTGGAATGGCTAGCCTGTTCGAATTGAAAAAAATTGAACCGTGTTAATCCTTCCAGTAATTACGTTGATTGAAAATTAAAGTTTACTGTCCTGTTGTCACTTTGCTATCAAAAAGGTTGGGTTGTGAATAACCTTGGAATTGCACCGGTATTCAGCTGACTGAGACCAAACTTAATCCTGTCGGGCAGGTTTTTTATCAAAAGGTTTAAGCCATAACAGAATCAAAGTGACTACGTCCAAAATTCCAATGAATGGATTTGGTTACATTTTACATAAGGTCATTGCAACAATTGATGACTGTAACAATTTTGATTTCACCCCCCACATCACAACTTTAAGAGCTAATTATCTACACAAACGAATTCCTCGTCCTTGACCTATAATTTTTAGGTATTTCTGTGGCCCTAGTTGGCTTCTAAATATAAATATATATGTTTACTGGTGGATATAATTACTGCATCTCTTAATTGGGAAACTGATTTAGCCACACGGCTTTTAGCGGACGCTTGTCAGCTTGTTTTCCTTTTCCACCGTTACAATAATGACAAAGTTAAAGTAAAGATACCTGTTCCTCGGGCTAATTAACAAAGCGATCATTAAGATGTTAGTGTCGCTCATTACGCGCTTGAGGGGAATGAACTAAATTGTTTACGGCTTTTTATTTATGAGACAATATTAATATATCTTAATAGAATATCAATACAACTGCGAGAGCGTTAATTGGCTTGACTTAGTGTGGATACGAGATAAATCTGAAACAGTTTACTTCAGCAGGGAGAAGAAGGTTCCACTAAATCGGAATATTTCTCGGAGTATGTAAAATTATTACAAAACAATTCAAGCCATTCTTTCAAATAAATATTCATTCATGCATTCATATTTAATGCAAGGAGAAAAATTCGAATTTCTAGTCACTGTCTCATTTATTTTCGAAAGCCTTTTGTAATTAAGTCAAGAAATTGCAATTTATTGTATGGCATTATTGACACATGTGAATTGGATTTTCCTCACTTTTGATCGTAAATAAATCTTTCTGTACATTATGGTAGATTCAAGGTGACAATTACTCAAAAAATTTGTAATTTATCATAGAACACAAAATGAATTCTTGTAGACTATTTGGAATGGACTAGTGCCGAGGTTTCATCAGGCCCATCCTCTTCAGCTACCTTCCTTTTACACATATTTGCATAGATGTAGCCTCCCGTGTAGGTCATAGTAATGCAGAACTAAGAATGCATTTCAAAACATGAAGAATTCGACGTATGTAACAAGAATTTGTGATGCTTACCACAAGGATACTGAAGCCAAATGCCACATAAGGCAGTTGTCGAAAGCCAGTAGTTTCGTAAAACAGTACAGCGGCAACTGGACCAACGACGCCACCTAGTGACAGCATTGCTAGGTAGCCACCGCCGACCATCCCAATGGTCGTCGCATTGTTAAGAAATCCGTAATTTCTAAAACCAAGATTTAGTTTAGAGGTGAAAACCTAATGACACTTTCGATAAAATTACATTGCTTCTTTAATAGTTCCAAGAAACGCCGATAAGAGCAGAGCTGAGATTGAAATAGTGAGGAACGCGATCCCCAAGTAGGTCAGGAACAGGTTTCTATAAACACCAAAATCCATCAACTATTTTCAAATAAATGGTAAAACGCTATAATTACGAGTTGATCCCAAAGAACGGCAGAGGGCCAATAAACAGCGAGCCGACTAGGCACAGAATCCCTCCGAGCGTAGTGAGGAACTGTGTCGGAACAAGGTTTGCAATGAGATATCCCCACAAGGGACACATAACCGCTTGCAATAATGCTACAATCCCATATGTCCAGCCAACTTCAGTCGAATCCAAAAGAAACTGGTACAAAATTGAAATAAAAATGGACCACTTTGCCACAATTACTATCAGTGCTTACAGTTTTTTTCAGGTAAGCCGGGAAGATGGCGTATATCAGCATCAACAACGTCACAGCAGTGACCAAAATCAAGTAGTTCACTAAAATCAGCGGCTTCCGGAACGTTTGGAGGACATTTGCTTTCTGATTCATGTCGTAAGGGGCAGGTGGTGACTTCCAAAATATGAGCGGCATGAACAGGCTTAGGGTCACTAGGATGATACCGATTACCAAAAACGGGCACATAAATCCTCCCATCTAAATTTTTACATCCGGTCAAACAAAATTTCGATAGTTGATGCAAATTGCTCACAAACTGACCTCATAGAATAGCTGTCCCGCAAAGGCTCCTGCAGTGTTCCCAACCCAGAACCACATTTGAAGTATACCCTGTCGAAATTGCGCATGTGTACAATAACTTTCGAAAATTTTAGGTTTTTCATCTTTACATAGACAATTGCAATCGAATTTGGAAACTCTGATGGAACGGATGTGTAGACAGCGACAAAAGTGGCAGCGTAACCAAATCCCTCACAGAATCTTATAAGTAGAGCGTAAGCGACAAAGAATACGTGACCGCTAACATCGTCCAGGGCACCGAATAACGCCACTGAGAATGCTTGAATAAATGTGCTGAGACAGAGCATCCGCTTTACGCCTAGAACTGTGATCTAAAGTATTAAACAATTACTTCTGTTTACTGCTTTTTAAGTATTAATTTTTTGACCTCTTACAAATGAACCCAGTAGTGGAGCAAAAATAATGACGCTGATGTCGAACATAGCAAATACGATTGCTGTCTCCGCGATCGTAACATTTCGACCTTCTGCCTATTTGGCACAAAAATGTATAAGTTTTCCAAGTATTCAGTAAAGTCCAACTTGTATTTTCCACTTACGACAAAAGGAAAAAACAATGCATGTAGTGTATGAATTGAATTTGAAGATAGGGCCAAAATACTGTACAAAATTAACATAAACCACTGCCGAAAACTATATCTCATTTTAAATAAATAAAAAAAGACTAAAAAGCTTAATCCCAAGTTTCTTTTGTACTGAATTTTTATGCCAAACTTTCATTATAATTCACAGGAGACCAGTGTAACAAAACCGGTCTTTCCGCGAGGGGTCATTCGCCGTGTCAGCTTAAAACCAAAACACGTTTCCCCACTGCTATAAAATGCGTTTTATCGCAAACATCAGCATAGCCGTCTGACTGAATGTCAATATTGAAAAAACTGAAAAAAAGAGTTTTCATTGATTGAAATTAAGAAAAATATTAAAGTTTTTTCGAATTCGAAAAAAAATCCTTCGTGAAAAGTGTAAAAATTGACTGCCCATCTCTGCATTTTCGAGAGAGAAAAAACTAATGTTTTTTGGCGGCCGTCGTCGGCCGGTTTTTTTGGAGCAACAAAAGCAGCAGGAATTAATTGATATTTTAGCGATAATTTAGTTAATCATCGTCGATTGATTATAAAGAGAAGGTAGCAAACAATGGCATTAAGGGAAACAAGCACGAAAGAAAGACTCCTTGGGATTGTGGATGACATTGACGTTGCAACTAGGTAATTAACATTTAGTCTGAATCTGGAATGATTGAATTGATTAAATATTTTAATTATATCGGTACAGGGAGCTGTTTGAGAGAATGGTGGGTAACAAGGCTGACAAACTATCTCCTGCAGAGCAATCCCAGCTAATTCAACTAATCATGATGAAGAATGAAGAGCTAAAGGAAGTCAACGAGGTCATCTGGCTATAAATCCAAAGCAATAGTCTTTATCTAATAGGCAACTATAAATGTAATTTGTTTACAGTTGGCTATAGAGCAAGGCGAGATAGAAGGGAAGATGGTCAAATTAGCAGAGGAAGTACGACGGGAAGACGAGGAACTCCAAGCCCTGGAAAAGAATTTGAAGGAAGCTGAAACCGTCCTGTCCACAGCCTTATTCCAAGCAAAGCAGAAGTTAGAGCAGATGACTAAAGCTCAAGAACGATCCGTGTCATCAGAAGAACTTATCAGATTTGCTCATCGGATTTCGTCTACGAGTGCCGTAGCTGCACCAAGCAATTGGACCCCTGGTGACCCTCGACGCCCTTATCCTACCGACTTGGAGATGCGAATGGGCTTCCTTGGGAAATTAAGTGAGTTGCCGAATACAGCTCAGCCGACTGTTTTGCTGGATTATGCCAATAACTCTGCTGGATACCCGTCATATATGGGAGGAGCCGGAGGTCAACCGGAGAATCCTATTCTGGTATCTGGGAGTTATGTTCATCCACCGCATTTCTCAACGGCTGTTGGTGTTGATCCTTCCACTCGAAATCACGAAGATGTCGATCTCATGAGTTCAGATTCATCCAGTACCTCATCTTCAGACTCGCAATAATCTGTATAATTTATACTGCTGTTTTTATGTGTAAACCAAATGGATCAGTCCGTTGTTTTGCAACAGCCGTAAATAACTGCGCTAAGGTTAGTACTCCTGATTCTTCTTTATTCCCAATGATATATTCAAAAACTAACTCATGCATGGGATTAAAGGTTGTAAAAATCTTTTTAGGTTTACAGACCCTGAATTTTATGAGCTAAATGCTATAAATATGAAACTTTCCCATAACATACCGTGTGAATACCGAATCAATTTTCACTTTCTATGAATTACCACACCCATTATGAATTTTCTATCTAACTGATTCATAGCCATTAAGAAGGCCTTCTTTAGTTAAGATAATTTGCCACAAATTAAGCTTTCTAGCCTCAAAGGCACCAGCAGAAGTTTCCAAATAAAATCTCCACATGCGGTAAAACTTTGCTCCGTATTTGGACTCTAGTTTTGGCCAGGCAGCGTCAAAATTATCTCTCCAAGCGAGGAGCGTCTTGCCATAATCGGCACCAAAGTTGTGCCAGTCTTCGATTACAAAAAGGTCCTCAATGGCTGCATCCACATGACGGTAGTATGGGATTTCTCCGTTAGGGAAAATGTACTTTAGCGTCCACGGGTCTTTTCTCTCCATCCTGGAATCGTGGACTCCGATCGAATGCAAGAGGAAAATCCCGTCATCCTTCAAGCACCGATTCGCAACTTGGAAATAGTCTCGATAATTCTTTTGCCCGACGTGCTCAAACATCCCGACGGAAACGATGCGATCGAATTTCTCATCAAGTGTTCTGTAGTCAATGACTCTTATGTCCACTGGGAGTCCATCACAAACTTTACGAGCGTAGTCAGCACCTTCTTTTCCAATCGTAACACCAACGACAGAGACTCCGTGGTTTTTGGCCAAGTGGTGGGCCAGTCCACCCCAGCCACAGCCAATGTCCAATACCCGCATCCCTTCCTTGAGTTTTAACTTTTTCGCTATCAATTCTAGTTTGGCAGTTTGGGCTTCGGCAAGGGTCGTTGCATTTTTCCAGTAACCGCATGAGTAGCTCATGGAAGGGTCCAAGAAGGCTTCAAAGAGATCATTTCCTGGAAGAGAGCATGCGCATTAGCTTTTAGCTTATATAGCAATTTATTCATCAGTGGTTTTTACCAGTGTCGTAGTGACTTGACACTTCGAATGCCTTGCCGAGTGTTTGCATGTTAAAGAGACCGTGACGGAAGAAACTAATCACCGCATTTCGGTAGGAAGTGGCGTCTTTGTACATGTCACTCTTGAGCATCAGGAACATAAATTTATCCAGTGAATCACACTCCCAAATCCCTGTGGAAAAAAACAATGTGGTAAAATTCTCCATGACTAATTTGCGATAAGTGTGAAATGCTCTAGATAAGAGACGATACATAGCGATTTTAACTTATGCCGAGCATGACTCGACACTTTTAATTTGAATTAATATTGAACATTTCATGAATTTTCATGATTTTCATGATCATTTGCATTATCTATTTCGTAGGAATTTCAAGCGTTTTTAAAGTAGCCCAACAATTTATGCCAATTTTAGACACTTGAATTTGCGTATAATTTTATATTGGAAGAATTGATATAAATTATCGCAAGCTCAATAAGGATTGCAAAGTTCTTTGCCCCTGCTGCGTGGCGCTGCTGCGTGGGAGTGAGAATGAATGAGCACAAAAATGCCACAAATTGCGTGACGTTAGCAACTTTGTCGTATTGTGCAGACGCATTTTGGCGTGAGTTTTGGCAGACAAAAAGCACAAGAATTACGTAATGCGAATGAATTTTTTTTAAATTACCTTCCATGAACATTTCCCCGAGGCCAAGTTCCAAGTCACACGCCACGCGGAGAATCCATTCCTTTTCAAATCCCGCCCGAATTCGTACTCCCGCGGGTCCATTTCCATTCAAATCGATGCCAGCACGTTGGAATTTTCCGAGCACAATGTGTTTTACAATCGGGAAAACAATGACTGTAAAGACGAAGCGCTCAATGTGTTTGTACCCATCCAAAATGGATAAGAGGATGGAATGAAGAAAGCGATTCAAGGTCATAGTTGCGACCTCACTTGTCTAACCAAAACCGCTAAGTTAGCTTTAGCATTCCATGGGAACGTGGGTTTTGTCGACTTCTTTTGTTTCCGGCTGAAATTCAACTGAAAGGAACTGGTATCAAGTGTACAGGTTTTTGGACAATTTCGTCTGGGGGTTTAACCGGTATAGCCAACGGTGGCGTGGCTCTGGTGTGTGGATGATGATGATGCGCTATGAAGCCAGACTATAACGGCCAGTGGTTCAACAGGTGGATTCATCATGATCATTAAATACACATAAGAGATAGAAGCTATTCGATGTGCTGAGGATACAAATGAGCGATGAAATTAAAATGCAATCACACGTCCATTTCGCTGGAATTCCATACCTGGCGAGGTAGCAGAACACCGAAAACAACAGGTGGACAAAAGCTATTAAGACAAAACACGCTTTAGGCGTGTGGATGCATGAATTGAGTCCAAATTGGAATAAATCAGGCGCTTCTGGTCTTAATCAAAATCAAGAGCTGTGTCATTATGGCTTTGTGTAGAGGACAAAAGAAGTTCTCTTGATGAAATGCTATTATCATGGTTAGTGACAATTGTAACTCAATTTAGCCTTTGAGTTCAGACAATTACACTCAAAGCGAGGATGTTTGCGGAGCTTGGGATTTATCACTTTGACCATGACATGAAATTCACAGAATCAGCGATCCTCAATTTAATGTTAAAAGGCTGTTTCAGCAAGATAAGGCTTTGAAGTATGTGCAAATGTATGGCGAATGGAAATTGACAAATGAGGGAGATTAGGGAAGCCAGAGGATTAAAAATGTATGAAATGAAAACCATATAAAACTATCATTTTCCTGTGCATTAAATATCAGATTCCTATTTACAGAACGTCAACTTTGATTTGGGAAAATGACGAAAATGCTTGGTGTAGTTTTCTTCCTTGGCGTCGCTTTCTTTTCAACTGCTAATGGCCTTAAACTTGCATTCTCCGCAAGGTAAAAATCAACTCGATTTACATCAAAAGCTGATTTCTGCTTGCTTAATTGGTTGAATTGATTTTTTCTTATTTCGAAATTAGGGACTTGCCATCCATGGATATTTTAAACGGTGCTCCGGATGCGTATTTGATTGTATACTATGCTCCATCCGTAAATGCTCCGTATGAGACTGTAGGTGAAACTTCCAACATTTCCGATAATCGAAATCCAGATTGGAAGGACATTATTGAGATTGAGGACAAGGGAGGATTCGGACAGGTACAAACTGAAATCATTAGCATTCATTCTAAATGGACGTGACTTGGATTTTTGACAGTCGCAGATGATTAAAATTGACATGTACGACGCTGATTCTCCGGACGCTGATGACTACATGGGCTATGTTGAGTTCCGATTGTCAGAAATTAAAAATGACCCAGATGGTGTCATTACAATAGATTTGAAGGGAGGCGAACCAGGCGGCGGCCGCCTCATCATCAAGAACCAATTTAGTTAATTAAAGCGTTTTAACTTGTGGTCAATTAAAAATTATAGGCGTCAATAAAAACGGAACCAAACCCCAAAAACGTAGGGTGTCTGTATTGTAGTGGTTGCGCAACATTTGCACCTCTATCTCGTTATTCGTAAAACGAACATTTTAGCATGCGTTCACTCGCAGTCCCCAATGATAATTCCTAATCTTATACAATAGCTCGTCACACTCAGCTAGAACTAGAGTCTAAAAATGATGCATTTCATGATACGGGACCTGAATAAACATTAAATACTGCAACAAAGTTATTTAACTAACATTTGAACATCGACGAATATTCTTTTTCTCTTTGTAACAATTGTTTAGGGGCTGTTCATGAAATACATCGGATTTGGTAGGGGAGGGGGCTTCTGAAAAGTATGCTGACGACTGAGGATGGAAAGGGTAGGGCCCGAAGAAAAACGTACGACTTCGAAAAGTTTTTTTTATTTAAAAAAAAGACAGGATAAGTTCACTGGAATGCCGCAGTGTTCTGGGAAGGTATTTATTACATTCCTAGATTCCTTTGAAAGCCGCGATATTAGTACCATGAGTTTCTTCATTTTGCGAAAATCAATCCTTCCAGGAAGAAAAAAAATCTCCGAATCCTCATATTTAAATTCAATTATGAGGTTATACGTGACCCATAGCTTGCAAAGTCCCAGGTTTGAGTGAGAAGATCCCAAGATAATGTGCTCAAGATTGGCTAATCTAGCGGAAGGTGCCAAATTCGGAACAGAAATGTTGGAAAAGTCGGAAAATTCAACGCCTTGCTGACATTTAGCGTTTGAATTCTTACTTTTTCCAGAACCAATGGCAACCTCACCTTCTGCTGTCTTCATTTTCTCGTGTCCCCTCTGCATGGACATGCTTTTATTCATTTTTTGACTACTGGAACAAAGTTAGAAGAAAGTAAAAAAAATAGATTTACCAACTGCGTTTTTATATCGTAAAAGTAAAAAAAATTGCGACGCTTTCAGTGCTTTCTTGAATTAAATTATTTAACATCTTGAATGTTTTGGTCATTAGATTCATTTTCATTTAAAATCATCGTATGTACACATCTTGTACGATTTTATACGTTTGAGTTCTGAAATTGAAATGTCCCGCCGCGTATAGAAACCTTGCCGGTTTCATACGGCGCAAAATTCAAATTAATTTTAACTTTGTCATCAATGTGAGCTGTTTTTATGAAGAAAACACATTAGAATGACTGTACTCTTGATCTGGAGTTTATGAACTGCAAAGTTGTAACTTGGCTACCGGTATTTAAGTCAGTATAGGATACCCGGGTAAGACTGGGCAAGCTCGACGCTTAGGGGACAACTTCTACTTTTTCCTGTTGCGGTTCTGTGTGGGGCAGTTTGAGAGGCGCTAAAATACGACTTTCCTTTTATTTACTTTTTTGGCGAATTGAATTCACATTTTTGCATTTCTTTTGATTGCCCAGAAGCACGAGATAAAAGGCGAAGCCAGTTAGCATACCAGAGCGTCAAAGCCTCACTTTTAGCGGGGTTTTTATAGGATACCCGGGTAAAACTGGGCAAGCTCGACGCTTAGGGGACAACTTCTACTTTTTCCTGTTGCGGTTCTGTGTGGGGCAGTGTGAGAGGCGCTAAAATACGACTTTCCTTTTATTTACTTTTTTGGCGAATTGAATTCACATTTTTGCATTTCTTTTGATTCCCCAGAAGCACGAGATAAAAGGCGAAGCCAGTTAGCATACCAGAGCGTCAAAGCCTCACTTTTAGCGGGGTTTATGCCAACTGTGCTCGTACTTCCACTTTACTTGTGAGAAATAGGTAACTGGAACCAGGGAATCACTGCATCAATCAACAGAATTTTAAAGGTAATTCACAAGTTCCTATTCGTCAGGAATCACAAAGACTGTATGTTCATGTACGTTTGGCTTATAGTAGTCGTGGTTGTGCTTTTGTGATGAGGGGAATGTGTCTTAATATGATGCTGACCTTTTTATTTTAGATGGGAACATGACAGTTGAATGCAGTCTGCCCTCTTTCCGGTATTCTTATTCAATCATTTGTTACACCTGTAACTCTAGAGTATTCTGGATCGGCTGCACACAGCCTTCAATCTATTATCATCCGCCTTCCCCCGAAGCTACCGATTCTCTCCTTTGGGCTTGCAGTTCCAGGTCAGGTGGTAGATAATGGAATCTACCGGTGCTGTTCCTACAACATCCTCAAGCACGGAGCTGAAAGCGGTAATTAGATCAGCTTCGTGTTAAACGAACGGCAGCAGTTCTTATACTTTTTGTTGATTCCAGGTGCTAGTAAAACTGAATGGGATAGAAAACCATGGAAAATATGACGAGAAGAACTGCCTGGCTGTATTGGATGTGTGGGATATGTTCTCCAAGGTCACGCCATTAGATTGCTCTCAGTACCAAGAAGTGTTCAGGAGATTAGTCAAGTAAGGCTTTAAGTTATTATTGGCCATTATTGCAACTAATCAAAAACTCAATTTATAGGGTTGTATCAAGAACAATTTTGGGAGGATTGTGGCAGAAAATAAAGGAACAGTCCCTTCCCAGGCTACAGGAGAACGTGTCTACGATCACAACTCATGTTGAGACGCTAGCATTGACTTGTGGTAATCGTAATGGAGTAGAACACTGTAATGCCATTTCTTCCATACTGGTTGTGGATCCATGGAACAAGGAGTCAGTTTCAAACATCTTACATCATCCCACGCAGGAGCAAAACCTCGAACTGAAGAGTAAGCAACTTATACACAACTTTGATCTGATTAAGTTTAACTTAATTTCTCTATTTTGTAAATTCTAGTCGAAGCCTTGTGGAAAGAGGAGGGATGGATATTCCTTGAATCTCGTTTAGAGACTCTTTGTGTTCTACCGGATGCCTTATCTGGATTGGCGGAAGCCTGTGTGCTCAAAGCTCGCTCACAATTTGTCGACGAGAATGGACAATGGCGTGACATCGACAATACTAAAATTGATCCTCTGTCCTACTATGATCTCTCATTAGAAAAATACTACCAAGTATTATCCCTGTTCTCAGTTGCCGAAGCCAAATTACAAGAAAAGAATCAGGCAAGGAAAAAATCAGAAAAATCTAAGTTCTACGCAAAACTAATGTTACACTCTTTGATGTAGGCAACGTCCATTCTTAAACTTAAGCTACGTCTCAAGCCGCCTAAACTTGCCGCTGAAACTGTGATCCGTTTGCTTGATTCCAAAAACCCAAATCGGATTCAGCCGAGTTGGAAAGGGTGGAAGAGGGCGGAGTCACTGGCTATAGAGATCCTGGAAATGATGTTAGCAGATGAGGATGACAACGTGAAGGAAGAGGAATTGAAGGCTCTCTTTCAAAATTGGTTGCACATTTCATATCAATTGCACAAGCGTCAGCTGAGTGGAGACAAAACCGATGTGCTTCCGTTCTCCATTGCTTCCACTCCCCCTGAGATTCCGGACAATGACATTGACAAAGTGCTTCCAGTCAATTTCCAGTCCCTTCTTTCCGATGCCAAGAGTAGCCGAGCCTACCTCTATGCAGATTGGATTGTGCAATATGTAATTTTCTTTTTTTATAAAAGTTTTTCATCTTTTGCTAATATTGTTGTAATATTTTCAGTTCCAAGGTCACCCGGCGAGCTTTTCAAAGTGTATCAAGTTGTATGAATTCCATTTATCTGCGGATGTGACTAGACTAGATGACATGCGGAACCAACCAGATAACGAATCGCTGTCGAACGAATCACGCAACCTAAGTCACTCCATCGCCATGGGTTTTCATTCCTTATCCCACCACTTCAATATTCATCCTCACATTCGATTTGAGATTCTTCTAACAAAGTTTTCAATCGAACCAACTGAAGAAGGACTTATTCAACTGCGCGAAATGGCCACTGACCCCAACGCTGGTGTTGACATCACAGAGAAATTGGGCAAGAAACACAATATCGGCCTCGACCTTCCTGCAGATTTGTACTTGGATTTCATGTCTCTAATTCACGTTCCTCGTGTCAACCGTCTCACTTGTTTTCGTGAGAATTGGACAAAATTCGCCGAAGTCTGTCAAAGCCATTTGGAGACACGAGGCACAGATATCAAGCGCCATGATCAATTAGTTTACGCAAAACCCGTAGATTACTCCATCTACGAAGGCTTAGCTCCAGCTTATGACGAAAACGACGACGGCTATGAAGTCGGCTACTTGCCTAATTTACTGGAACCAGAAGAGAGTGATGAGGAAACAACGGTGGGGAAGAAACGAAAAGTCAAGTTTCGCGAACCAAGGGGGCGGATGAATACAATGTACAAACGAGCAGCGAATCAGCGGAAAAGAATTGCCCAGGGTATTCTGACTGGCGAAAACTTAAATCAACCCATCGTCAAGACTCCAAGACGGAAGAGAATTTCAGAAGAACGAAGGGAATTGCAGTCTAAAAAGCCAAAGCGAGGAGCGTCTGTGTCTTCTTTCCCACGCCTTCCGAAACACTTTCCTCTTGAAGCCTCAGCGTCCATTGTCACTCCTTACAAGGATTCCTTCTCCTTCTACCACATGGCTAAGTGCATCAGGAGAACACCAATCCATGAAGTCGTAGGTCCGGCGTTTGGACTCAGAGTCGGAATGCCAGTGAGTCAAAAACTGTTTGAAAATAATGAAGCCGTCCTTGATCCCGAATACTTGGATTCCGCATTTCTCTGGAGGAAATATTGCGCTGGTGAACTGCAGCATCAAGTTGATATCACCCTTCTGGATAATCCGTCACCTGTTCCAGGACCATCTCATCTGGAAGATCTACCACTCGAAGAAACCATTTCTATAAAAGTGGAAGATCTAAAATTCGAAGAAGCAACTCCTATAAAAGTGGAAGATCTACCACTCGAAGAATCCGCTTCTATAAAAGTGGAAGATATAAAATTCGAAGAAGTCACTTCTACAAATGTTGAAGATCTAAAATTCGAAGAAGACGCTTCTACCAACGTGCAAGATCTAGCACTCGATGAAACCACTTCTGCAAATGTGGAAGATCCACCACTCGATGAAACCACTTCTGCAAATGTGGAAGATCCACCACTCGATGAAACCACTTCTGCAAATGTGGAAGATCCACCACTCGATGAAAGCGCTTCTGCAAATGTGGAAGATCCACCACTCGATGAAACCACTTCTGCAAATGTGGAAGATCCACCACTCGATGAAAGCGCTTCTGCAAATGTGGAAGATCCACCACTCGATGAAAGCGCTTCTGCAAATGTGGAAGATCCACCACTCGAAGATAGCGCTTCTGCAAATGTTGAAAATCTAAAATTCGAAGATTCCGCTTCTACTAAGGTGGAAGATCCACCACTGGATGAAACCACTTCTACCAACGTGGAAGCTCCACCACACGAAGAAACCGGTTCTCCAAATGTTGAAGATCTACGACTCGAAGAAGCCGCTTCTACCAACGTGAAAGATCTACGACTGGAAGAAGCCGCTTCTACAAATGTTGAAGATCTAAAATTCGAAGAAGCCGCTTGTACCAACGTGGAAGATCTACGACTGGAAGAAGCCACTTCTACAAATGTTGAAGATCTACGACTCGAAGAAGCCGCTTCTACCAACGTGGAAGATCTACGACTGGAAGAAGCCGCTTGTACAAATGTTGAAGATTTACGACTCGAAGAAGCCGCTTCTACCAACGTGGAAGATACACCACTCGATGAAACCACTTCTGCAAATGTGGAAGATACACCACTCGAAGAAACCGCTTCTCCAAATGTGGAAGATCTACTACTCGAAGAAGCCACTCCTATAAAAGTGGAAGGTCTAAAACTCGCTACCAAAGTGGAAGATCTACGACTAGAAGAAGCCACTTCTACAAATGTGGATGATCCACCACTCGAAGAAACCGCTTCTGTAAATGTGGAAGATCTACGACTCGAAAAAGCCACTTCTACAAATATGGAAGATCCACCACTCAAAGAAACCGCTTCTGCAAATGTGGAAGATCTACGACTCGAAGAAGCCACTTCTACAAATGTGGAAGATCTACCACTCGAAGAACCCGCTTCTATAAAAGTGGAAGATCTAAAATTCGAAGAAGCCACTTCTACCAGCGTGGAAGATCTATATTTCGAAGAACCCGCTTCTACCAACGTGGAATGTCTAGCACTCAAAGAAGCCACTTCTGCCAACGTGGACGATGGCTGCAAATCGCCGTTGATTGAGAAAGAACTTGTGATAAGGCTTGAGAAGTTACCAAGTCCTGTTGAATATTCAGTTGCTCGTCGTCGTCGGAATCGTGGCGTGGAAAATCGCAAGTCCGCACCGCCGAAGAAACAGTCCGTTAGGGGAAAAGTGGAGAAAAGAAAACCGCCACCTAAAATGAAACCCATAGTCCCCATCAAAAAGTGCAATGGAGTTACCAATGGTTCCAAAGTTGGCGTTACAAACGGTGGTTGTCCGAAGAAAGGCAAGTCTTCAGTGACATATTCTTTATCAACAGAAATCAGTGAGGAGGAAGAGGAAGAGGAGGACGTTGAAAGCGAAGATTCGCAATCGGACTACGTTCCTTCAGAAGATACAGAAGGATCTGCAGATGAGGCGGAATCACTAGAGTACGAGGAGGAAGTCGTTGAGCCAGTTCGCCCACGACCACCGGCTCAATCCGACATTGCAAGAACAATTGATCAGAAGCCGAAAGTTATACTTCCACGATTACATCAGCATTGCAATCCTCAGCTGCCTCCACCTCGGGTACCAGCTTCACCACGGCTAAAGTCTTCAGTTCGCAAGCCTCCACCACGGTTACAGTCTTCAGTTCGGAAGCCTCCACCACGGTTAAAGTCTTCAGTTCGGAAGGCTCCACCACGGCTACAGTCTTCAGTTCGGAAGGCCCCACCTCGGCTACCGGCTTCAGCTCAGCTGGCTCCACCACCGCTACCGGCTTCACAGCGGCAAGCTCTACCTCGGTTGCTTTTACCTCGGGTGGCTCCACCTCGACCTGCTGCCGTAGTTGAGCCACTGGCGTATTCTAACTGTGTTCCAGCATCCTCTCTAGCCGGTGGAATTATTTTGAAAAGACCAACTGCCCAGCCCTTGGATTTGGCAAGTATCCTACAAAATGCAACACTCGTTCGGGTGCTGGATAGGGACGAGTTATTGCAACTGGATCCAACTACACTGGAGGCTGCTGCTGCATGTGGAGGACTAGTCCAGCTCTTCCCGCCATACCAACCACCAGAGTCGGAAGGAGTAGAGACTGTCGACTTGGTCTCTGAAGATGACGAAGACGATGAAGTAATGGAAATAGAGGAAGTGGACGACAGGGAACTCGAAGAGTTGTGCCACGTCTATATTCTGCCAACAAAAGATCCAGTTGATGATGAAGATGACGTTGAGATTTTACAAGTACCGGACGATCTATCACCAGTGCGTTTGCCCGGGGATCCTCTCCAGGATTCGGAAAACTCTCAAGACGATGATATCGAGTTTATTCAGATTGACGACGAAGACTCGGATCCGGTTGAAGAGGACTTTGAGATGGCCGTCGAAAACTCGGATGATTCAATTTTACCTGACAGAGTCTTGCATTTGATCCGACTCGACGAGCATCAGGATTTAGCTTCACCTGACGCAGATTCCTTGTCTCCGCCTATTCCCATTCTGAGACGATTTGACTCCGAAATCCCGGAGGAAGACCAAGTCTCAGTTCCAAGCATTGACAGACCCCCTCCACTTACACTCTACGGGGTGAGCAAGGACCTTGAAGACTGTACTACTCATGCAAATATTACTACCACTACAACCACAGCTCAAGTCTAAACATGATTTTTTTTAGAATTCTTATTTAATGTGTCCAAGTGTCCAAGGTGTAACTTTTTATGTTTCTAAGTCTCCCAAGGGTTTAATGAATTCCCACTGCCAACCCCTTGTTGTATAATAATGCAATCTGCTAAATAATTGTTATTCGTCAAATCTGTACAAACTACTTACGTGCGGAAAGTTAGACAATTAACTAGTTCCTGAAAGTTCATGAATTAAATGGTATGGTTTAGCAGGAATGTTTAACTATACAAACTTTCAAGCAAAAGGGTAAGTCTAAAAATAATTTTTCGGACGGACTGAATGATGACTCAATGTCAGGGATTGAAGGTATAGATATTTTGGACTGGTTGAAGTACACTGGACAATCCTTATCGGCAGTGTGTGAAACTAATCTTTGTCCCCTTGGTGCAATATTTTTAGTTTCACATGACCAGGATGATAAGTCAGTCCTTCGAAAATCGTCGTCAGTTGGTCAATCCATTTTTCAACGTCAGCGAAGTCAGCGAAGCACGCACTCTTGTCAAGGAAAAATTCAGGGTCACGGGTTTAGCTGGAAATTCGAAACTGAGCATCCATGCTTTTTCTAATTCCTTTGTTCCTGCCTCTGGTCCTCATTTTGATCGTATTCGTGAGGGACCGAGATCGACTAAAGAAAATTATTCAAGCATTTCAACGGGATATTTTGTAAGTTACACGAATGGAATCCAATTTTTTAAACTTTGCAGTTTATATTTTATTTTTCTTCTCGTTTTATAGATTGGCGGTTCGCTACATCCAATTGTACTGCTTGATGCGCTGGTTCAAATTCCGTAATTTGACAGTCGACGCTTTTTTTGACCGAACTGCATACTGGAATCCAAACAAAACATGCATCCGATTTGAACATGAGGAATGGACATTTGGAAAAGTAAAATTAATGCTAAAACCTAAAAATTTTACTAATTCTGACGTCCGAATTTGCAGATGCAGAAAATGTCCAATAGGGTGGCGAATTATTTCTTAGCTGCGGGATACAAGAAAGGGGATAAAGTAGCGTTATTGATGGAAAATCGACCAGAATATGTTTGTATTTGGCTCGGACTTGCAAAGGTGAAATTAAAAAAAAATTAATTGTACCATAATAAATATTAATTTGGTTTTAGATTGGCGTAATTCCTGCCTTGATTAATTACAACCTGAGGCTCAATGCACTTGATCATTGTTTGAAACTGGTTGACTGCAAAGCAATCATTTACGGCTACGAACTTACTGCTGGTGAGCGCTTAGTCTATGGACAAAAAGCACTGTTGCTTATATTGGTTTTGATTATAGCACTTCGAGAACTCGAGTTTGCTGGGTTGCTAGACTACGCTTTGTATTGCTACGACGCTGATTCGAAAACGACTCGGAAGCAGCATATTGGAGACGCCGACGATCTCTACCAAGCGTTCATTCGGTGCCCTTCAAAATCGCCAAGTTTAAAGACGCGAAGGAACATGGATGATGATTTGATGTACATTTACACATCAGGGACAACCGGATTTCCAAAGGCTTGCATCATCAAACATTCTAGGTATATATTATGGCCATCGTCCAAGAAACTCTTCTTCTAGTATATTTCTAATTGACTTTTAGGTACAACGTATTTGCAATTGCCCCACATATTCTCGGAGGAATTGGACCGGCTGACGTTATCTACACGT
>VNWY01001234.1:0-18556 GCA_009869845.1 Pseudachorutes palmiensis | reverse complement strand
TGAGCTGTACTTCATTAGGTAGGAAATAAACTTGTTCCTCAAACTTGAACTTAAGCAGCTCTCAATTAACTTGCTCAACATGGATAAAGTTCCGCATTAACATCCTTATACTTTCAATAGAATAAACAAAGAATGAGGAAATAAGAATGGTTCACGGCTAAAAGCGAGCCGTGCGTTTTCGCAGCATATTTAAAGAAGTTTTGCCACTTGTCCGACCCAGATTTTAATCCTGTCTGCTGCTGCGGAACATTTAACTTCCTGCTTTCTAACTTTAAACATTAGATAAACATTTTGGCTACATTTTTTTTCCTATTTTGTCAAGTCACATGAGACATGAGGCTTCCTAATCTCCAATCTGGCCACCACTCCTCCATCCCCTTCAACTTCTAAACATGTCGAGCCTCTCAAAGCAAATCCGTGCTGATTATAAACATAAAGGCCACAATCTGGAACACTACACAGTGTTTACCCAATGACAAAACTTGACCTGGCTGACCCTTTCATGTCAACAAATCACAACGTCCATCAAACAGAAAGGGTGGAATGGAGACTAATCCTCAATTTACATTGACATTTAACTGGAAGAGGGTCAAAAAGGGCTTGACACACGATTATGTAACTCAAAATCAAATCTCTATGAGTTTTGTCCACATCCTGGAATGAGGCTGACTTTGACTTTTATACTTTGATTTAAAAGAGCAGAATTCCGTGAACTTTCACTTTTTAAAAGTGAAAGAGCAGAGGGTACGACGACCCGGATAAATCAATAATAGAGATAAAAAGAGGTTTGACCTTACCCACAATCATACAAAGGTTCCAAGGTCAACAGAGAAACGGAAAGTGGGCTATAGTGGGGTTTTATGAGTGAAAATAAACCTGATCAAAATGCGAGAAACAAGCTCATCTTCTTTGTCTCGATAAAGTAAATATTTGGCTTGATGAATGACGTCGCATTGTTGCTAACTGGCTTCTAATCTCCGCCTCATTAAGCCCATCAGGTGAGGTGATATTCCATCCCTCCCATTTAGAAAAATAATCACGCCATATACACTCGGTTGTATACGAAACCAAGAACAATGGAAAAATCCCATCATCTTTGTCTTCCTTTGCCCTGTGACATTTGCCATTTTTGGTTGCAATTTCTATCTCCAAATGAGTATGCGTACACTTTATTGCGAAACTTGATTTTCTCAGAGGAGGGTGGATTCTCCAATGGCCTGATCCGATGACGCAAGGGACACACACTACAGACAGATAGTATGATAGCGTAAAGGCACGTGGAGCGTCAGAATTGCAAACTTTTTGCGATGCAAAAAATACGCATTTGGTCCGTAGCAAGTGTCCTCAGCCCAATTTCAACCAACGGATTTAGCGTTTTAGAGTACACACCTCCCTAGCCAGCCAATAGAATTTGCGTCGCAGAAAGAATGAGATTCTGGCTAATCTCGTGACACTAAACTAGAATTATGCAAAAGCTCTTAGCTCCTGCGAGATGAAATAGCTGAGTAGGTTAAACCGAAACGCAGTAGGCCAAATGTTTAATAGGACCTTCAAATCACCTTCAACTGGTACAAATGTAGAGCTAATTTGTTGCTCAATAGATTAATGTAAACAAGAGTGGCATTTTTGAAGTGGAGCTAGAAGAGCCCTTGATGAACTGATGAGATATAGTGAGTGGCGTCGAAAAGATTGTTCTTAATTACAAGGACAAGAGGAGAGAATCAAAATAAAATCGCGAAATGGAAAACGCGTGTAAAGTTAAGCCGACAGCAAATGAAACTTTGTAAATTAATTTTTCTTTTATCTAAGAACTATAATAGGACTTACGCTTTTGTGCTTAAGGTAACATCCTTTGACCCAAATTGATGGCAGATGAAAGAAAGAGGTGGAGCAATCGAGTGATGTTACATTTTGCCAATTATAAAAGTCACACTTGCAGAATTTCAAAGATTGGAAATGTTCATCAGCAGCTAAACGACCCAGTAGTGTTGCTGTTCATTGTGTTGCTTTCATAAACGGGATTGTGCCATGGCAAAATAGTTAAATTATAATAAAAAGTTAATCAATGGCGTCAAGATGTGACACTACCGACAGTGCTGATCCAAGGATTCCTTTAACCTTGATTAAACCCATTAACAATTAACGGATTAGTTCCTAACCCTATTCAATTCAAGTTCGGCAGAGAATTACATTTAACTGGAATTCTGGAACGCTAGCTGGGCAAGTTGTGAAGATAAACCAATAGGATATATCCATCATCCAGTCAGTGGACTGGACAGTGTGACAGGCCCTAATAATTATTTGTCACAACTAAACTAAATAATGCATAGACCTCCAAGACCAAGACGGTTTTGAAACATTAGGTGTTGCTTTACCATTAAAAAATAGCACAGGATATAGGATTCACATGATATAATACATGACATAATTAATTAATTGGTCGCTATAATTAATCCTTTGCTTACCAGATACCCGATTGTTGAGAGATCATGCTGCCAAAGGTCACCCAATGGAAGAATGTTCCTTGTTGCGAGGCAATGGGTGAATAAACCCTGATTAGTGCCTTACATTTTAACAAAATCAAACAGGCTTTTATACATTAAGGGGTAACACATAGGAAGTGACCCCTTCCCTTTGTTTCAATTCAATTTCATAACCACCTGATCAATAAAGGAACTTCAGTACTACCCTAATTTACAGAATCACAGACATTCTGTGGAGTCAAATTTTCTCAAAAGCAACATTCTAATTTTTACCTAATGAAATTAATAATATTTTACTAATAACTACAAGTCAGCAGTCTGTGACTTACTTCCATTTTTAATTCTACAAAATCATTTCAATTTTAAAAAGATATTTATCTAATTCTAATTAGATCCATAATTATTCTTAAACCCACAGCCACGTCAGAATAACCTTGATGTTAATTTAGTTTAAACTTCAAGGAATAATTCAAACTAACGACTGAACATATTTAGTAAATTAGTAAAATAAAACATTTATTAGTTTAGTATTTATGGTTTGGATGAGGATTTGCAAGGTGACTTCATCTCATAACAAACAGCACATGGAACATGCATTCATCTCTCGTGTACAATTAAGAAAATCCAAGCAGAGCCGTCATGTAAAACATGGTATGTGTTCAGATCAAAGTAAGAATTAGGAAAGCCTACAGAAATTATATGTTGTAAATAGAAATTGGATGCGGAGTGTATGCGTATGCAAGGATTTATACGCAGCTTATCATTTTCAATTTTAATTTAGTAAAGATTAGTTGAAGTCCCAGACACATTTAAGAAGATACATTTCCAACAGCATTTTGGACAGTCCTGGGGTACATATCTTTAAAAACTTGGAACACGTTAGATTTTCTAAAAATTTGAAACAATCTAGTTTGGCTGAAGAATCTTTAAATTAGGCATGCCTGGTTCTCTTATCGCATCTGCGTCTGGATCCCTCAAAGGAACACGGGTGGGGTCGACATGGGTTCCCACTTCCACTCGATGTGGTCAGTTGCAGACTAATTTTAACTACTTTTAATTCAACGTAAATGGAATAACTGCTTATCGATACTTTTTATTGTAGCTTTTGGATATCACAAATGTTTAAAAAATCATTCGGGTTCAAATAGACAGAAGTTTCCTCTGAATGTCCAGCTATGAGACTCTGTAGATAAACGGAATGGGCAAAGTAGCCTTTACTCGGATTGTACTTAAATTCAGAACGAAAAATACACTTTGAACATAATTTGGTAATTTTGTGCCAAGTTTTTAAGTGAAAGAACTGTGACCTTTGTGGATTGGATTAACCCCAATTGAATACCCAAGTTACCCACCGTAACGTAAAGACGGGCCCGACGTCTCGTTCAGTGGAACAATCACACTGTACACGTGCTTACGTGTGTATTTGTTTTACATTTTAGAATGTACCACTGTAATAACGTTTCAATGAAGTACTTGGTTATAATTAATCAATTAATTGAGTACTCATCATGAGCGTCCAAGTTCCAGCACCACCGCCACCGTCAAACTTTACCCGTGGAGGATTTAGTGGACCACCGCCACGGTTCCCTCCGCCTTCCCAGTTGACCTCTGACCATTCCCATAACAGATTCCCTAACCCACAAGGCTATGGCCATCCTAATCCAAGACAACGCCTGGCATATCAACCCTACAGACTCTTCCCCCGTCCACCACCTCCGACTGGAAGGAGCAATGCCGATGATGAGAACTCTTACGACGGAAGAAGGCTCAGGAAGAGCTTAGTCAGGAAAACAGTAGACTACAATGCAGCAATTATTAAGAAGCTCCAGGTGAAATCTATTAGTCTGTTCACCCGGATTGAAGACTTAATGTGATTTGATTCATGTTGTCAGAATCGTGTTTGGCAAAGGGATCCCAGGGACCGGCGGATGCTCGAGCCGGACTACTCTTACGCTCCGGATACGGTCCCACCGTCGATGCAGCTTGATAATTCCACTAACGCTGTGACGACAAGATACGTCAAGTCTGCTACCAATAAAATGAGATGTCCGATTTTTTCCATGGCGTGGACACCTGAAGGTCGCCGTCTAGTTACGGGCGCTTCATCTGGAGAGTTTACCCTTTGGAACGGCCTTACGTTTAATTTTGAAACCATTTTACAAGCTCATGACAGCCCTGTTCGATCCATGGTGTGGTCACACAATGACATATGGATGGTGACCGGGGATCATGCGGGCTACGTAAAATACTGGCAGTCCAATATGAACAATGTGAAAATGTTTCAGGTGAACATTTTGCCCTGTGGAAACCTTGAACAAATCAACTAATAGCCTGAACCTATTCAATTTTTTGCTAGGCACATAAGGAAGCTATCCGTGGCCTTTCCTTCAGCCCATCAGATCAGAAGTTTGCCTCCTGTTCAGATGATGGTACCGTCCGGATTTGGGACTTCTTTACATGTTACGAAGAGAAAGTATTACGAGGTCACGGTGCAGATGTGAAATGTGTCGACTGGCACCCTCACAAAGGGATCGTGGTCTCAGGGTCAAAGGATAATCAGCAGCCAATCAAAATCTGGGATCCAAAGGCTGGGATATCTTTGGCCACAATGTAATCTTTATTGTATAATTTATGTGAATTTTTTTAAAACTATTTCTTATTAGACACGCTCACAAGTCAACAGTAATGGATGCCCGGTGGAATCGCAATGGAAATTGGCTTGTTACAGCTTCACGAGATCACCTCATCAAATTATTTGACATTCGAAAATTATCACAAGAGGTTCAGGTTTTCCGTGGCCACAAACGAGAAGCCTCCTGCCTCGCCTGGCACCCTATTCATGAAAACCTTTTTGCTTCCGGTGGTTCTGACGGCTCAATCCTTTTTTGGAATGTTGGGTACGGTAGCCCTGGATGACGATTGATTGGATTTTGAAGGATTTTTGTTGTAATTGTAGAATTGAGAAAGAAGTGGGTGCAATTGAATCAGCACACGAGAATATAATATGGACACTTGCATGGCATCCAGTTGGTCACATCCTGTGTTCAGGCTCAAATGACCATACTTCCAAATTCTGGACAAGACAGAAACCAGGTGATATTGTGCGTGACAGGAGCCAACCATTTCATGAATACGCAGCGGGGATGGACGATAATGAAATGGGTAAAAATAATTTTTCCCTTACTTACTGGTACGTTTATATATCTTTATCACATCATGGTTTCATAGAGGAAGCATTCATTCCTGGAATGGGACCTGAGGACAAAGTGGAAGGGAAAGATGAGGAGAAGGAGGACGAACTTTTCATTCCTGGTTTGGATATTGACGAGGCTGAGAAGACATCGAAGCATGATAAACATGGAGGGGGTGGCAAGAAAATCCCTTACCAGAAACCGATTCCAAAGAAATTCCAAGCTATTTGGAATGACGCAAAAGTCGATGACGAGTTAGAAGACGACAGAGGTAACCTGCAATTAAAATAATTAAATTATTATTCATTCACTTGATTACATTCTTTCCAGGCCGTTCCTCCAATCCAATATTCGTCAAGAACCACAATAGGAACCGTGGTGGTGGTGGTGATCCTGGTCGTGGTCCAAGACCCGAGAATGATGAACCATTTGGTGCGTTTATCCCTAACCACGGGTTTGGACCAATGGGAGGACCTCCTCAGTTTCATGGTCCACCGCCGGAGCGAATGCAAGGACCTCCTCATGGTTTCAATAATCCTCCGCCTGGACAGTTCTGGGGCCCACCTCCACAACACCATGAAAATATGGAGAGAGACGACCGTGACAGGGGAAGAGATGGGCCTCGGAGACCCCACCCTGGTCACCGAATGCGGGATAACTTCCGCGGTGGTCGGAGTAACAGAGACAGAGGTGGTGGTGGAGGTGGCGGCTGGAATAGATAGTTTAAACTAACAAAATCTCTAATCGTTTTCCAGATTTATCTATTACTATCTAAAGATTTCTTAGGATAATGTGGAGTTCCACTCCCCGCGTTGCGCAAAGAAAGATCATTGCGTGTAGTGGCGTATCTTCATTTAATCGATTTCACCTATCTTTCCCCAGCTAGTAGGGATGACCTTGCGACCTGGAGCGAAGGATCGGGACAACCAAACGGATGAGTTTACGTCGCTGTCGTGGCCTCATGGGACATTTCGAAAGCCACGAAATGTCCAAAAGAGGAATATTTATTTGTTACCATCTTCCGTTCTTTTAGTATGAAAACTAATCTATGAGATAATTATTATTGTCTATTGTAATTGACTGAATGAGTTCAACTAAGTAGTTTAAGTGTACTGAACATTTATTTTACAATTATTTTCAGCTACAAAAACAAATTAGACAAAATGAGTTAGGTTGGAGATGTGTATGAAAATGAGATTCTGACAGCGACTTGAAATGTTCAACTGCGAACGCGCCGTTTCGTTGAATACGCACGAATACTTAAAACTTATTACTCATAACCTCTAAACGCGAAAGCGGAGTTGGAGAAAGGAGCAGGAAAACGTACAGTTATAATTGACTTTGACTTCGCTGTCTCCTGTCGATCTCCTGGAAAATGTTTCTAAAGTAATCAGAATCTCCGGAATATTCTGCAAAACTTCGACTGGATCCACAACCTTTTTCACACATTATTTTAATGCCTGTTTTCGTTTCAGTTGTACACGGCATTTTTTAGTTCCACGGTGAAATTCAATTATTTCTTGTTTTTCGGTACAGCAGTTTTTTTTAAAGCACCGGGTCCTCCTCCGATGCTTGAAAGTCAATCACTCCGTCATCGCCAATCTCTCGACGAGCATACCTAATAATCCATGTGAATTTTAAAACACAAGTGGCTAATAATCGATTGGTTTAGCTAACTCTGTAAGAAACTCTGCGAATTTCGGAAAATCTTGGCATAATTGAATGAGGTCATCTCGTGTAACAGTCAAAATTTCAGCTTGTGTTTCAGCTCGGTAACTCTAGAGGAAACAAAAATGGCGATGTAAAAACTGGACCAGCCAGACTCGAAAACACTTGGTGTGTAACCTTTGAGTAGAACTTGTCTTTCGCGATAACTCCATGCTTCCCAAAGGCCTCGCCAACGATGAACGCTCCGTCAACCAGGAACTTATCATCCTCGATAGTCCATGAAATGACAGTTCCACGGTAAACAATGTAAAGAAACAGTGCAGAGTCACCAACAGTTGCAACGTTCGTGCCTGAAATTAATTCATAGCCGTATGAGTCACTGGTTTAAAGATTATTCGATAATCGTAGTCTTCACCTGGAAGGTAGTAACTGTGTTTCACTGTAAGACACAACTGACGCATGAACGTAGGGTCATCGCTGCAGGGTTCAAACATGGAGCACTGAAAGTAAGGAATAGAATTTGTTATTCATATTAAACTCGTGGATTCTCAACGTACGTCTTCCAGGATAGTTCCGTACAAGGCGTAGCAAAGATCAATTCTCATAGTCAGGGGTAAACAAGCTACGGAAACACTGTAGTTGACTCCACGCATGAGATTCCAGTAATAGACAAAGTACGACATCACTAAAAACAAAAGGTTAAAAGAAATATTTTAAGGCCACTCCTATAATGAAAATGGCCAACCTCTTAGTTCCGTAGTCTTGCTGATTCCAATGGTCTTGTAATATGACTAGAATACAAAACAAGCATCTTTGAAAGACTTTTGGAGTTCATTGAGAAAACAGAGCAATTTACGTTCAGAATAGCAACTTGGAAAAAATATTCCCGGTAGCTTTGGGTGATTGATGAGATTCCAGAAGTGAAACTGCTGAGAATAACGGTAAGCAGGAACTGCCCACAGTAAATGCAAATCACCTGAAATTACAGAAGCAATGGTGACTTTAAGGTTGACATTATTTGAGGTCTGTGGCACAATCTCTAGAAATCAGTTCAACGTACTCCAAGGAATATTTCTGGTACACTCCGTGGAGTTATGCTGCCGAACCCAGTTGTAGAAATTGTTG
The DNA here is from genome assembly GCA_009869845.1 of Pseudachorutes palmiensis. Lineage (NCBI taxonomy): Eukaryota > Metazoa > Arthropoda > Collembola > Poduromorpha > Neanuridae > Pseudachorutes > Pseudachorutes palmiensis. The sequence goes on along the minus strand of VNWY01001234.1, from coordinate 10,089 downwards.
TAATGACCTAAAAAAATCACTGAACAATGAATCAAGAAACGATGAAGAAAGTTATAACTCGCTGACCCAGTACAGAGCACGGATGTACCTGAAATTCATAAAGCCACAATTAATTGAAACAATTTATTTATAATGACTTCTAAAACCAGAATAATTGTCTCACCATCTCCAGACTTCGGTAACATTGATTCTCTCTTTCTCTGTAAACTCTCTGGACAAAACTAAGGCATGAGTCCATGTACCAGGGGAACTGAAAGTAGTTTTCATAGAGCAACCATCGGAAGCAAAGTTAAAACTTTACGACATCGTCTTCTCACCACATTTTCTTTACTGATGAGCAGTTATCAAGGTCATTTTCTGCTTCTTCTCTGCAGATACCTAAATAAATGTAAAGAAAAGTTTAGTGGTTACAATGACAGAGGAATGGAAGCTGAAAATTATAATTACAAGATCCAATGGCATAAAAAATGCAGGCGAGAATATGAGCTACGATGAGAAAGGAGACAACAGACAATGACACTTTTTGCCGAAACCTTGATCTCCGTATGTCCTGTTGCTTTTGGAATTGGTAACGATAAAACGGAATCTGTGGATGAATAATCTATTAAAAACACCAAACTAGAATATTTTCACTATTATACTAACCAAGCGAACTATCCTGATCAAAGCTAACCAGCCTTGCCAATTTGTATAGTCGATGAACCAATAAACAGGAATGGTGGAAAAGGCAATGAGAGGAAACTCCAAGAAATTTCGCATATATCTAAAAAGAAAAAGACAAGAATCCTGTTCAAACAAAGTTTGAATGAATTGAGTCGCGCAACTTTATAATCACCTGTAGGCAATTAGTTGGTGCCGTTTGCATAAAGTGTCATCTTCTTGCTCATACGGGGTGATGAATGATATGAACATGCCGAAGCATACGGTCACCTGTTGGAGTATAGATCGATTGCAAAACAAAACGTATTGCATCCTATTTAACGGAATATTAAACTTACTTCAAATATCAAACGGCAAACAAGAACTACTTGTGTGTCCGATACTCCCTTGTCACGACTCGTTCCAAAACTTGCTAAAAGGTAAAGATGCAATTAATTAAGCATACTGGCGGTATAAAGGTTTTGATCTAACCTTCAAGTACGCATAGGCAAGCAGACAGCAGGTACACAACTGAGAGTAAATCGTTAAATGCCATAGTAAATCCACAGTAGGGATGTATCAAGAGTTGCCATCGGTCAGTGCTATAAAATAAATTGGTTAATTATTAGGATTTGTACTTTGTAATAAAATAGAAGAAAGTATTTACGTATGAGGAAAAATATAGATAGGGAAGGTCAACGTCGGATGTTCCCCAGTCCAGGATGCGTTTCTTTAGAAAAGACTTTGATTCTAAATGTCGAAAACTCGTGTCGTATTGGTTTTTGACTCGGAGAACTTCGCCTATGCTTCTTGTCTTGTAGCTAATCAGCTTCCTGCTGTAGTTGGCTGACTTAATTTCTCGTTCGAAAAGATCCAAGTCGCCGTTCTTTTTTAGCTTCCGTTCCAGGTTCGGCTCCTACAGCAGGCTGTAATGGACAAATAAACGAAAGTAACATTTACATTATTTTGCCAGTGATGACTCACGTAGCGAAGCAAGAGTTCCAAGTATTCATCTCTCGAAACACAAAAGACTTCAACAGTTGACCCAGCAAATGCGTTGTAGGTTCTTCGCGTGCCGCGAATTAGCGATTGCGTCGCCAAAACTTTCACCTGGTCTCAAGGTGTGACGCCACCTGTTCTTCTCGTCTGTAATCCAAACCTTCCCTCGAACAACGATGTACCTGGGATAGAAAATGTTTATAGAATTGGGTATGATTTACGGACGTAAAACGAATTCAAAGTCTCAGTAAAATCTCACATCTGTGGCTCGAGATTTCGGAATCTTGCCATTCGTTCTCCCTTGACAAAGTACAAACTCTGAAGCAATCTTAAAGAGGAATGGAGAAAAATCACTCAATTGAACCAGTCAGTTTGTAATAATTATTAGCAAATTCTTACGGATAGAATTTCCGAAGGACGTTATCATGCAGTCCTTTCAAAATAGGAACCTACAGCAAAATTAAAAAATATTTTGAAATAGTACCGCACTAAAATAGTAAAATTAAACCCCGCCAGCTGCGCTGTAGTGGTTAATAAAACTTGATTGTATACATTGCCCAGTTTTTTCCCGATGAAATCTTTATACAAGTCTGCTTGCAACGCAGGATGGAGGTCACGGAACATTGCTTTGGGTTGTAATCCTAGAAATAATTATAAATAAGTACAGCACTTCAACTACTAAAACAAGCTTCATGGAACGTTAGTTTACCTCGAGACTTATCCCACGTATGCCGAAGATATCTAAAAGCGAAAAAAGAAGTTGTCAAAAATGCATAAAGTCTTAGCAAAAATGCATAAAGTCTTAGCAAAAATAAAAAAGTTGTCAAAAATACATAAAGATTTAACAAAACTTACTCCAAAACGTTCCTGAAAAAATGCGATAAAAAATTGTCAGACAGGTACTATACATTGCCCAGTTTTTTTCCGATGAAATCTTTATACAAGTCTGCTTGCAACGCAGGATGGAGGTCACGGAACATTGCTTTGGGTTGTAATCCTAGAAATAATTATAAATAAGTACAGCCCTTCAACTACTAAAACAAGTTCATGGACCGTTAGTTTACCTCGAGACTTATCCCACGTATGCCGAAGATATCTAAAAGCGAAAAAAGAAGTTGTCAAAAATGCATAAAGTCTTAGCAAAAATAAAAAAGTTGTCAAAAATACATAAAGATTTAACAAAACTTACTCCAAAACGTTCCTGAAAAAATGCGATAAAAAATTGTCAGACGGGTACAACCTAGGAATTATATGATACATTTACCTCCGAAGATCCGAATGTACTCGTTCGCGATCCATCACAATTTCCAGCCGTTTCATGCTTTCGATGTAAGCTATAAAAATAGTCATTACTACAGCAGTAAACCTATTCAAACATTAGTTGTAACTTACCAAGACGCGTGTTGTCTAGATTGACTTCGGCAGAAGTTATGTCACTCAAGGCACACACCATTACGACACAACCTACAATGAAAAAGTATTGCTGAAGAAGACCAATACAAATGACATTGAATGTAGTGGATGGAAACAAAAATTACCACAAAGCATCATCAGTATGAGAAATAGGACTTCAGATTCTCGAAGGGTAATCATGTCCCCATAGCCTACAAACCTTTGTTACAATTAATCGGTTTACAACACCTTGAGCTTACCAATGAGGAGGATGGATTGACTGACATAATACACTCCGACGATCCATCTCGTATGTAAATCCCCCACAGCAATGAAATCTACACAACATTGAACAAAGTTTACAACAAAGTTCTCTGTTTTTTTAATTTTATCACCTTTGGTTGAAGTCCAGGCTTTTGAATCGCAGAATGCAAATTTGTCAGCGTTCTCCGGTACCCAGATAGTCTCTCCAACCGGGCATGCAAGGGATAAAGCAAATGCAGCCTAAACGAGAAAATTATAAAAATCACAATCAAAAGGATGCCCGCAAACGGAAATTAGCAGGGTTAAATAAGCTTACGAGACAAGTACAGCCGGCAAAAGTCAGTGAAGCGTACATCAACAGACTAAATCCAAACCACAAAATATTCAATTGTGAATTACTATTAAAAAAGAAGTAATTACAGAAGAAAAAACTAGAAGCTTACAGGACTGTGCTCCTCGCAGTAAAAACGGAGTGACATATATTGAAAATTGCTGTCACTCTGAAAAAAAAAAACAAGTCAGAGTTATTAATTTAGTAGTGAATTGAAACGACTGCGTTGAATTGCCAATAATCACATTACCTAAGTATCTGGCCAGCACGCATCCAACGAAGTTTAGAATACCAATGAACAGCTCCAACTGTACCCGTGAAATTCGTCAGCCCGACAGCCCAAAGGAATAATTCAAAGGGACAGCAGAACATGACGTCAATCGCAAAACTTCCATCCAGGACATAATGAAGGCTGGTGAGAGCCGGATGGACAACAAGCAGCCCTTCTTCGGTGTAATAGGCCCAGTGGAATCTCAGGTAACTTTAAAAAAAAATTAAACTCAATCAACTTTTATAACCAAAACGCAAAACAAAATCTTACATGTCCATCACATTAATCACATCCAGAATGTAACCAAACGATCGGGCTGTAGGATTTCTGACTTGCATCTGAAACATAAATGCGTAATGCACAAGGATCCAGGGGATAGTAATGTGTATCAATTACTTACAAAACTTTCAGTGAATAAATTTCCCATGGTCAGCACACTGATCATACTGATGTACATTGTGTATACTTTTGCAAATGTACCGTGTGGATTAATAGTCTTCCTCATAAGGTAAATCCTAAAGGAAAAAGTACATTCAGTTGCAACAATAAACAAGAAGAATTTAAACAATTACTTCATGAGACTCCCACCGACGCAGTCTTGATAGATTTGTTCAAATTCGTCGAATCCAATGTCATCGGTGTCATTCCCTTTTCCTGCTGGCATAATAATCCAGGACCGGTTTACTGGGCCCTTTTCCACGATTTCGACACGATGCATTGCAAACTCCATTGTCATGTTGTCAATGTGGTCTTGGAGTTCATCCTGTGTTGAGATTGTAGCGTGTTTTAGAATTCAAATTGAATTATGGAGCTCACCTTAGCTTGAAGAATGATTTTTTCGAGCATTGGCTCCCTTCTCATAATAACTGCGAGGTCATTAAACTCTATAGCGAGGAGAATGCAGTAACTCAGGGTCTTGACGTAGTACCGAGAAGGTTCTGCCATCAGCAAATCTCGTTGTCCGAAGTGACCAGTCTCTTCCAAAACGATATGTGGAGTAGTCAAGTTATCCGAAAACAGCTTAAATAACGATAATAAAGGTTAAAGCCACTAAAATGGTGATAGGTTAATACTCTACAAAATGTTTCTTACTCCAACCGAACCCCGCAGCACAACATACATCTCTCGCCGTACTTCTGCTTTGTGGAGAAATACAACGCCTGGACCAACTAGGTATCTCCTTAGTGACTTTGCAATTCTCGTTAGTAACGTAGGCTCCAATTTCTTTTTATAAACCAGAAAATACACACGAGGATTATTATTTAAATCGGCAAACCTGAAAATTGATAAGTTACCGTAAGGATTGGTACGCCTTCAAAGTATTCATCCAGCTCCATCAGCACAGCGTCATCTTGAAGATGGCTAGGAGTATCATACAGGAAATGTTGTACATCGTCTGGCAGTGCAACGCCTCTCCAGAGCCGGTATTGCAATAGGTAATGCTGCTCAAGGCCAAAACAATTTTAGAATTCAAAACGATTTTGACATTTTCAGAGAGTTACCTCCGTTACACGGTTTTGCACGGATTCTGTAATGTTGTAATGACTCATGAATGATTCCACAACTCCCATTTTGTTTTCAAAGAGAACTCTCGGCCGGACCAAACAGGAAATTGCAGACGTCAGAATAGCCGCCGAGTAGCACAAAATGTAGAAACTGATTAATTGGAAGAAAATGATTGTAACCATCTCCACTTGGGTTTGGGGATTGAAGTCTCCATATCCAGCCGTTGACAGTGTGGCACAAGCGTAGAAGAAGGAGATAAAGTAGGGAAACTTGTCCGCAAGATGGTTGTGGTGGAAGTTGAAGTCTGATCCTTCATTACTCAATTCGTATGAGTTTAACCAGGTTACATCCTTGCAGAGCGGCACGTGCTTCCTATAATTACCATGAAATTGAAATATGTAAAGGTTTTAATTCTAATTCATACTTAATTACCTTGAGGCAGCTGGACATGCTTCCACTGCAAAAATTATTATTGTTTAGAGCTTTCTGGTGTAAATATAACAGTACAAAATGTCTTACTGAAAGCAATGCATGCCAAGAAATGACATCCGTAGAGCAGTAGCAGCATTGTTTTTATAAGACGAAAGTAGAATAGGTATTTTGGATAGGTATTGTCCATGTAGTTCAAGTAACGAACAACCTGAAACAAAGTTAGTTTACAAAGCACTATGGTTTGTTAGTATAATTAGCTCACTCTCCACAACCGAATAGAAGAGCCAAGCACTGAAAAACGGTTAAAAGACCAAGAGTGAAACAATTTATCGTACCATCTTAGTTTCGTAAAATAATTTACCAGTATAAAGTTGGAATGCCCAGGAACTTCGGAAAAAGTAATTTGACATGAATCTGAGAACTGTGAAAACCAGATCGAGCCATAAGAAAATGCTTTTCCCCATAACCCGGAAGCCATCAACCACTTTGAAGTAGTTGCCTGTCAAATAAAAACGCTTTTTGCTTGGATTTTGGATTACGAATTAATCTCAAGTTTCCACGACTTTACCAGAACATGGGACACAGCTCATGATTTCGATGAGAAGGTCAAGTAGATAAATGAACAGCACGTAAGTTGCGTTTCTTTTGTCTCCCGCAATGTCACAACCCAGCTTCGAAATCCCTTCTTCGATCCGAAAGGAGAAGCAGTAAGTGTCAATGAATGCCCCAACCAGTGAAACAAATGCCATTGTCATAGCCCAGTAATGCATTCCTCGACTGGGCGAAGTCAGGATGTTCGGAACAAGACACGTTTCAAAAGCGACGGTGTATTGCTGCAAACCAACACATTTCAATTAAAAGCCGTAACGTTCTGAATTTTGACTTACCTTGACGAATGCTTTGTCAATGCATGGGTAGTCAACAATCAGGCCATACTTGCTGTCATCCACAAAGTCCTTGTATACTTTCCTGTTGATTCCGGTGGCCCTAATATCCATTTTATATGTTTATACACTAATAAAAATTATAAATTACTACAAATTCAACTTTACTTGCGGAAGACGACTGGGAAATTATTCTTCGGAATGATATTTAGTCTGTAGAATCCAAGATCCGGAGAACACGTAATCCAGATCGCAGGCGGCTTCCCGATGCTATGATGGAACTTGTGAAGTTGCTTCAACTTCAGTTGCACTCGTGTTCGAAAATCTTCCATCACGCGAGGAAATCGTAAGAGGATTGCAATGAGTTCGTCCTTATCAATTTGAATTATTTGGCAGCAAGTCCGTGTTTCGATGGTAGTTGAATGCGGGTAAGAGAAAAACAAATTCATTTCTCCAATGAGAGCCCCAGGTCGGAGAACCAGTAAGCTCAGGTGACGTGGTGTGGGTCATCGTCCTTGTGGCGGTGGTGATCAATTCTCCTTGTAGAACGTAGAACATTGTCATTCCAAATCGACCGGCGGAACAAAGAATCATTCCCGGATTGTAGAGGACGACCTCAATTCTTGATGCCACAGCCCGAAGGAACGCTTCATTGAGACCACGGAAAACACAAGACTTGTGAAACATTGCAGCACCTGAATTTAAAACAAATCATAAATCAACTTATACATTAAAACTCAATATTAGAATAGAAGTTACTCACAAAAGTCAAATTTCATATCTTCTTGCATTGATCTAGGGAGTGCAGTGAAGAATGGTACTTCTTGGACGCCAGAACGAAAGTTCCACAAAAGAGGGTAGTACTCGGTCACTTTGTCACGGAAGAGCTTGGGTGCACGTATGTCAACCAAGTGATTACTGAGGGCTTCTACCCGATGGAACAAATCAAATCTTGCACCGTCCCGTTTTGTTTCAAGATTGGTTAATCGACTGGAAAACATCCCGCGCAGGACAATACAGCCAACCAGCATGACAAAAATTGAAAAAACCATCTCCCATCTACCAGCTGCATCAAAATCTCCGTATCTGTAAAAATTAAGTTTCAAGTGTTTAGTTGGTAAATGTAGCACTAGCACATAGACATTTTTCAAAACTTGTCGCTTATACCCAGTTGTAGTGACAACACTTGTAGCATAATAAAACGTCAAAATGTAGTAATTTTCTTGCGTCCGCTGGAAAAAGGGTTTCTTCGACTCAATGTTTTTCATCCATGATGCCTTGACCTTATCTTGAATAGACCTCCGCATGAAAATGTCGATAGGCTCCTTGACATAAAAGGTACAAAAATTCACATGTACATAATTTTAATATGTAATGATAAATACCATACCACGCTAGGCAGTAGGAGAAAGACACAGGCAACAAACTGAATGAACATGACGTAGGTCAAGGAATTTTTCAGAAAAAAGTGTAAACGTTCTGAAATACGTCGTTCCCTCTCCGAGGTGTCTGAAACAAAGAATTAGAATAAAGAATGCATAAACATGTAACATATAATTACCTAGAAACGTGAAGATACGAAGCATACGAGCAAATCTGTTGTACCGGAAAATGTCGTAGTAGTTTAGTAAACCTAGCCTGTTTGTTCCAAAGATGAGAACCTGAAGTCAAGTAAAAGTGGCTTTATATTGGCATATATATTATATACAACAATGTTGGTTAGTTGGAACTTACGATAAATCGATCTACTGGAATGATGCTGATTGAATCAGCAAGCCAGCTATAAAATGTGTACGGTGTAATCAGAACACTATATGGGATTTGTCTGTAGTATCTCCAAATCTGCAAAGGGTAATAGGCAAGGGTAACCCATTTGTCCAGCAGGTCACCATGAATAACAAATGGAAGATTACTTGCCTGCATAGACACACGGAAGAAAGTGTCACCGACAAAAATCATATCCATGTAGTACACGATTTCGTACAGAGTTGGATCAAAGAATGCGAAAAAGGAGGCATACGACAAGACGAAAAACGTGATGACGGACATCAACATTATTGCCCTGCAAAAACTACTGTTAAGACCCAAGGACTGCAGTGTTATAAATTATGTGACATACCAATCCCACACTTTTGAAAATGCAACTGCATACTGCAAAAGAGGTGGAGGAGTGTTTGGGCGGGTATTGTATCGGTACGTCACGTACGTCTGTAACAGATTATACGATTGGTAATAATAAGGGCGTGACAAATGAAGATTTAGCGAGGGGGAAAGCATTACGTGTCTCAGATTAGGTCGACGCCAGCCGTGGGTCCACAACTTGATAAGTTTCCTGTAGCCTAAAAACTGTGTATTCAACTTGATGTGTGAAGCCGTTGACATCTTCATTTTGGCCTTTTGCTTGTGTCCAGGTGTCACTGAATGGCGCGTTTCACTTCTGTTAAAGATTTTGCCAAGGTTCACCTGCTCATCGTCTTCACTTCCAGTTTCTAAGGAATGTTCAAACGTGCAATAGTTTTAATACTTACAAGCAAGTGGATAAATACTAATTACCTGATTTGCCTCTTTTTGCATGACTCTTCCTGCCTGATCTTCCGGTGTGCCTGTGTCGAGTTCTATGTTTCTCCTTTGGTTTCTTAGGTTTAGGCAGTCTTGACTGTAAATATAAAGTAAGCTTTTAGTAACTGTTCAGTCACGTAGCGCTGTTATAAGCCGACAGCTGCTCCATTTGCAAAAGCACAACCAGGTCAGAAAGACAAGGGAAAGTCAGGAAATGGCAGACTTACCATGTCGTGGTCACTGGATGAGCTAGTAGATCCAGTTCCTGACATTGTTGATCTACTGCCGCTACTGCTTGCTGCAATACTGGGCGCTCGCTCCGGTAACAAAAGTTCTGGATCTTGTTTCATCACTTCCTTCAAATGATAACCCGAGTCCGGCCATTCTTCCTCTGAGGTTTCATACTTCTCCGGTTCAACAACTGGGTTCTTTACCACCTTGCGATCCAGTACTTTTTTTGGGTCACCTTCGTTGGTTTTGACATTCTTCTGATCGCCGTCTTTTGTTTTGACATTCTTCTGATCGCCATCTTTTGCTTTGACATTCTTCGGATCGCCATCTTTTGCTTTGACATTCTTCGGGTCACCTTCCTTCGTCTGGACATTCTTGGGGTCACCTTCTTTTGACTGGATATTCTTCCGATCATCTTTCATTTTGATATTTTCTGGATCACCTTCTTTCATTCTGACATCCTTCGGGTCACCTTCTTTTGTTTTGACATCCTTCGGGTCACCTTCTTTTGTTTTGACATTCATCGGGCCACCTTCATTCGTTTTGACATTCTTCGGGTCACCTTCTTTTGTTTTGACATT
>VNWY01001233.1:0-18557 GCA_009869845.1 Pseudachorutes palmiensis | reverse complement strand
CTTGTAAAACGACGGATGTGGAACATGTGGGGCTAGTAGTCCTGAAAGCGTTAGCTGAAAGACATAACTGCTCATAGGCCCTTGTTCCCCGATTAGAACAAGGCTCTCGTTGTATAGCATATTTACCTGCTTGAAATCCTGTTTTAATATGATCTCTCTGAACTTCTCCTGCGCCTGAGTCACTTTGTAATAATACGGTTTATATTTGTTGTGTATCAGTTCCTTTAAATCTTTAATTATTAATGACGAATGGGGTATGGTTAGTTGTGTTGTTATTAATCCCTCATATGCTCCCAATATTACAATAGAGACAACCGAAACAGAAATTAAAACAGGTTCAGTTCCAATTTTAGATGAAATTTCCTGCCGTAAGAAGAGGGTCATGACATCAGTTAAATAATACTTTGGGCTTCGTTTCTTAAACAAGTAAATGAACAAGAGAGCACAAGAGTAGGAAATAAATATCCCAACCCATGAATACAAATCATAAGGTTGTAACCAATAGCTTAAACTTTTTTTCAATTCCTTTTGTCTTTCGCAATATACAAATGAACCCTTTTCATTAAATCTGTCGTTAGTCAACATCGACTTTGACCAAACGTAGTAATGATATACACTTAAATCCTTGTGTAAGAAGATGCGACTTACTTAAATATCTTGCTCTCGGGTCATTTGGATTGGTGGAATAAACGACACTGAAATTGTAGAAACCAGTTAATTCTAAACTCACAAATTCTTGAGAATTTATATTAGTAGGGGAACTAGCGTCCATGTTATGGTCTCCTACATTTAATACCAAGACTGGACTCCCGTGTCCGTGGCTATTCCAAATCGCCCATCTCTCTTGTACCTTTGGAGTAAGTTCTGGTTCATCAATATACTGAAAAATCTGTCTTCCAGCAGGACACCTCGGGCAGAGGAAAATGAGACTGCTAATATTACCTGCATCTATTATGAACAGATAGTATTTGAGCATTATATCTTCCAAAGTTTCTCCAAGGTGATACTTTGATAGAGTAAGGGAGCCAAATAATGAGAAAAACTGATGATGTTGAATACCCCCGTGAAGAATTAAACTCTCGGTGACTGTCCTTGAATCGAAAATCCGGATAAATCAAAAGATTAAAGTCGCAAGCCTCAGTGAAGTTGGAAACTGGAGAGCTGATTGTCTTGCTGAATTCTTCGTCCTGACTTTTAATTGCAATTGTCCATGGTTGTCCGTGTTGATTCATTCTCAGAATATCCTCGCCAAAGTACGGCTCTGACAATGAGTTTCCATAATCTGTAAAGTGGAATGTACAGGCGTTGTAAGCGTTTAGTTTCAAATACGCTGAGTTGACGTAATTAGATAGAGCAACGAGTAGGACTGGTATTACTACAATCATCTTCAGTCTAAATTATAAGACTACAAATGGCTCAACGTGAACCCAGTTTCGAACCCTTGGTTGTAATTTTCTGCTGGATCCCTGTGACACTATACTGGTCTTATGGGAAGAACTTCTGTGGTTTTTCTTATGGATATTGGAATTTTATTTTGGATCTTGGGAATTTCATGTCAAAACCGTAGCTACCTTTGCGTGCTGAAATTCTCAGCTTCGCTTTAGCTTTGATGTTCTGATTTACAAATTATTCAGAATGATTCAACAGGGATTCGAAAAAGGAACGATTGATTGAGCAAGGTAAATAGGAGGGTATGAAACCGGGTATTTTTGCTTTTGCCGTTTCTTTGCAGGGGAGTGACCTAAACCCAGTTCATTGTTTCATATACTAATTATAATGAATGTTAATTCCAAAGTAATTAAACAATGGCAATCCCAATTCCTTTAAAAGAAACAATTTATGAGAAAAATTAAAAATTTTGGTGTGGATAAGTCGATTTTGACGCGGAGAAAGCGGAGAAAGCAAAGGGCGGGAAATGGAAAAATTTGAACCCTAGGAAATTGCGATTTTGGAAATTTCACTTTTTAGAAAATTCAATCAGTTGAATTTGTCTGTTTTTAAGTAATTGTTAATTGAACCAAAATGGAGACTACGGTTAACGACGTTAGTGAATTACCGATCACTCCAGCACCATCAAGCACTGTCTCGTCTTCAGCTTCTGTCAAACGAAAGAACCCAATGACAGCATTGGCTGAGTTCAAGGTACCCACTGCCCCTCAGAAGAAACGAACAGTACTTGAAGAAGATAAATATGCACTGGTAATTAATTAAACTACAAGGTGTACCAAGGTGTGTAAACTAGATTGAAATGTTATTTTTTTGTATTTTAGCATCTGGAAAAGATAATTGAACGCGACTATTTCCCCGACTTGGAGAAATTGAATGCACAGAATGCCTATTTGAACGCACTAGCAGCCAACGATATCCACATGCTACGTGAACTATACTCGAAATATACATTTGGAAGGAGGACTCCACAAACTGTGAAGACTGATAGTTTGGAAACACCGAGTACCTTTGAGACTCCGATTGATGTGATGCCAAAGTCAACTCCGGTACCTTCATCGTCTTCTATGCAAGGAAGTCCTACGCATCTTCCGATGGAGGAACCTTCCAATAGGGCTGAAGATGAGACTGCATCGACGGCATCAAAAAAGAAGCAAAAGTCAAATGATCCGAGCGATATGAGTTTAAATGACTATTTGAACACGTACACGAGCGAGGATAATCAGAGCTTTCAAGATTTTATGGAAGAAGCGGAGAGGAAGCACAGGGTCAAGGTATAGCTTTGGGTTTTATTCTTTTAATTTACGATAAGGCAATTAATGAAGTTTTGTTTACAGTATTCCTGGTTGTATGACACGGAAGAGAAAGCTGCACAGTTACAACTTGCTTCTACAGTTGTTCCATCAATTGAGCAACAGGCAGAAGTGTACAAGAGGCCACTGGACATTGAAACATGGGGATACAAGACAAAAAACTACGTCATGTATGTCCCTGACGGTAAGCATTCGAAGGAATTGTTTTTTTTTTATTTAATTGGGAACCATAAATGCAGAAACACTAAACACTTTTCTGTTCCAGGAGCACCACTTTCTGCTGCAGAAAAGATGGAACTGGCAAAGAAAGAAGCGGGAGTTGTTTTTGCAAATACTCGATTCACGAAAATTCCGTTCAAGGAGACTACGCCCAGTTCCACCGCCACACAGGAAACCCCAGCAGGTGCCCCTGGGAAGTATAACATATTCAAACAACCGGAAGGAAAAATTGGCGTGGATGGAAAAGAAATTGAAACTGCTACTCCTAAAGTCAATGGATTTTCTTATGTTCGAACACCGTCCCCAACTCCTGGTAAGTGTTACAACAATTTAAAAGTTCCTAAAATTCTGAGTGTTTACACTACAAAGACGATAAGCTACAATTAGTTTCTTTTTTGGTCTTAGGGAATGTGGAAGAATCCCCGTTTATGACATGGGGAGAAATCGAGGGCACCCCATTTCGTCTGGATGGAGGAGATACACCTGTGCTTGCCGCTTCCGCTGCAAAACCGTACAAGATTTTTGAACAGTCTAAACGGGAACGATTGGCCATTGAGCTTGCAGAAAAGGTCAGTCATCGTTACCGCGATAAGAAGTTGAAGGCAATTCAAGCAGCAAGATCTCATCTCACAACGTATGTTAACCTTTCATCCAGGAAATGAATAAAAAGAAATTGTGTTTCAATATTTTTTAAATGTAGCCCTTCACCATCTGGATTAAAGAGCGGAATTGAGAGGCTAAACTCGATGACTCCAGCTGCTCAGAAGTTTGCCAAATCACATTTTGGGTCACGAATTGGTTCATCAGACGCTGCACTTCGGAATTCCTACACACCTAAACGAGCAGGGACGCCTGGGTCATCAAGGAATGCAACTCCAACACCAGGGTCGTCCAGAACGTCCAAAACTCCAGTCAGCGGGGCCGCCAGTTCCAAACCAAAACGGCTTCCTACCCTCATTACAGATGACCTTTTAAAACTTCCGGTCAAGCCAAATAAGTGTGACGACCTTCGGCAGAAAGCTGCAGATTACTTTTAATCCTGAAATACCATACTCTATTTAGTGTTTTTAGCAGAAGGTGCAATAGTCGTTTGTTCTATCTGAAGTCGTTTCTATTCTTTGGGTTAACTTAATTAAGCCCCCCCCCCCCTGACAAATGGGCAGAATCCCGTAGTCCCGTGGGCAACTTTGCTGCTCACTCAAACTCGTTAAAAATAAATGAGGATTTTAAAGATCTTAGGGTCAAACAGTGAGACGACAAAGATTTAAAATAGCATCACTTGTCAAATTCTACAGCCTTCCGTAGACAGTAGAAGGATGAGAATCATACTGCGCACATAGGAATAATTGTATGGTCTAAATTCTACCTTTCGTATGCAGCATGCAAATAGCAAGCAACGACCGTCATCAACCCGCTCGTGTCGGAATTCTATGGAAGCATGTGCGACTCAGGACGAGTCATGTTCAAAGTTTAGCGATTTCTCAGTAAACAGGCCTGCTTAGGAGGAGTTCAGTGTTTCCTTTTTCGCAGTTAAAGCTTGCATTAGTACAATGAACGGGTTTCTTGAATCTCCGTGAATCTTATTCACCTTTACAATCATTCAATTCGGAGCATAGATAGGAAAAGATTTACTCCGGATTTTGAAAAACAAATCAATCCCCTTCGAAATTCCTGGGCTTGATCATTTACAAAATACATCAGGCCTGAACATGCATGAAAAGGTCCCGTGGTGGCGATTAAAATTGTGAATTGTTAATAACCAATCGAGTACCTTTGTTACCCACCCGCTCTGCTGAGAGTCAAACGTAGTCACCGCGCAGGTTCGAAATATGCACAAAGTTTTTGGTAAAACTGGCCAATGATTTTGGTGTGAATTGACCGTGGTAAGTCAGGATAACGCTGCAACTGCAAGGCTAAACTCTTACAGTGGGAAGTCAAGTTATTCTATTTAAGGATCACTATACAAATTGAATGGTGCATTTAAAAACTTTGAAACTTTTTGATTTGAAATTTGATTTATTTGAAACTTAATTCACGTTCTAACTGCGCGCATACACTTAATTAGCACCACACCCACTCCCAGTAGTCTGCACTAAAGGCTGCTTCCGGTTAGATTAAAATAATTAAACGCGTGGAAAATGCTTTGGACTTTGACAATCATGATTATAGGTGAACTAAATTTTTAATTCCGCGATTTGCATCATACGCTCTGCATACCCAGCTTAGCACAGCCATTGAGGGAATTTGTTTGGTTCATTTCAACCGAATTTACGTCAAGCCCGACATCGGAAAATCGGCACCTGAGGAGTATAAAAACTCTTGCCGGAATTACCTCTAGTCACTGACAATTTCCAAGTTCAGAAATCAAAAACTTGAAGCAGACACCAAACCAGAAATTTCAAGATGTTTGGCATTAGCTCGTACTGTGCTTTGGCCATTCTTGTTGCCATTTTTAAAGAAGGGGAGGTAAGGTTTCTCTTACACCAGTTTTGACCTAAAGACAGCGTAGGCCTATGTAGTAGTCTCTTGCTAACTCCCTCCTACACCCTTAATAAATCCTGCCATAGAATGCAATTTCGCTTCTAATTCTAAATTTAAAAGACGGACGTGCACTTTAGTCCTATTTGTCTGAACTCCCTACCCGCTTCACCGCGAATATTAAATGCACAGCCCCTAATTTACAAATGAACAAAAGCTTTATTCAAAATCGGTTGCCACACTCGCATACTGGCAACGTTCTAATGGAACCAAGGAGTTGTTTTAATATTCACGATTATGACTCCGGTATCATAACTTACATTTTATCAGCATTGATTACTGTATGAAATACAAGCTTTGAGGCCCTGGAGCGAGCCCTACGCTGGCCTTGAGAGTTTGTACTTGTTAAAACCCTATATGGTTAAACTTTTCAGGGAGTAGGGACACGTGGGTCGTACCCTCCGAATCCACTGCTAACCAGCTGGGAAATATCACACACGTTTAATGATATTAGAATCGAAAACTTGAGCCAGGACGGCAAATCGTATGGAAATACGCTTTTCTTAAAAGAGCTTGAGAAAATAATCCGTGCCGTGTACATTTTAGGGGAACTGTAGTCCTCGGCACCCCCATTGATAAGAAAGAACTACCATTGGTTGTGGGGGGTCAAATAACCTACAAAGTGCAGACTCCTAATGTTGTTGAATTCACGGAATGGATACCAAAACCAGGTGAAGTACCTCTGATTGGCAATGGAAAAGTCGAAGTACTTAAAGTAAGCTTAAAGTTCGAGGGTTAAATACAAACATCGAAACTAATTAACTTGACTTTGAACCACCACAGGCTTCTAAAGGGGTGGTAGAGTTTGGAGTTCTACCATCTAACATGTGGCAGCCATTGGATAGATCCCGTATATATGAATTCAATGCTGATAAGTGAGCAAATTGAACCATGGTTCCGAAATTTTGTATTTTCCTTGTTATTTTCAGTACTGTGTTAACTGTTTCAATACACGGCTTAGCTAGAGTGAAGTACTTTCCAGACTCCACTGAAAAGTACACCCATATCAGATTTTGGGAGAGTTCGGCTGAACATGGAAAAAAGAGTAAATGTACCAAACAATGGGAGGCTAAAGAACTAACGGTTGTAAGGATCGGTGCACCTGTGGTAAGATGTTTACTTATATTTTATCAGCATTGTTACTCTATCATAATACAAGCTTTGAGACCATGATTTTAACGGGAGCAAGCTCTATACTATGCCAGGCTTGAGAGTTACTTGTTAAAACCCTAAGGTTAACCTTTTCAGGTAAATGTTGCTGCATCTGGAACGTATCCAATGAATACAAATCCATGGATATGGGAGAAATCAGAGACGTTTAAGGATGCTACATTCGAAGACATTAGAGATGAGATGGATCCGTATGGAAATACACTTTTCTTAAATAAGTTTCAGAGTATAATCCGTGTACATTGTAGTCCTCGGAGAACTCTAGTCCTCGGCCCTGGCGTCCAAGATAAGCAGAGGATTCCGGGGGATCAAATAACCTATAGGGTGTGGACTTCTGATATTCCCGAATTCCGTGGGAGTCATACAACGGAATGGATACCAGTCACAGGAGAAGCAGCTCTGCTTACCGGTGGGAAAGTCGAAGTAGCTCTAGTAAGTCTAAAGTTTAAGGGTTGAATTGAAATATCGAGTATATATTAGCTTTAACCTCCACAGGTTTCTAATGGAGTGGCAGAGTTTGGAGTTGCCACGAAGACCACCTGGCTGCCATTGAAAAGATGCCGCATATACAGATTCAGCGATAATGAGTGAGCAAATTAAATCATGGTTCCAACGTTTTGTATTTTTATTGTTATTTTCAGCACTGTATTGACCACTTCTACATTCAGCTTCGCTAAAGTGAAGAACGAACCAGATTCCAAAGCAGACTACACCCATGTCAGAATTTGGGACAGTGAGATTGATCATGAAAAGGGGAAGACTTGTTCATCGCAATGGTTAGTTAGTGATCCACAGGGTGGAAAGAATACTACCTTGACATTTAAAGTAGTAAAGGTAAGGTGTTCAATAGTTCTGTTCCGCTGCTTTACTCTAATTTCAAAAATTTACTCAAGGCATGATACCTGTTTTGGAATCCCAACAATAAATAAACCCTGGCATAATGAATGCAGTAACTTCTAATATTAATTTCGTACAATAATTCTTAAACCACAAATGATCCATTTATAGTAGTAACTCGTAGTACACAAGGTTACATGTGTGTAAAAGGTCGCTTGTGTAGAGCACAGAATCCTTCTACAGAAAAAACGAAAAAAAGGGAGCCAAAAATGCCACTTAGTCTAAAACTTCTTTTTGGCATCTAGCGTCTATGAAATTGCCAAGTCATCCTAATAAGTACAAGTCTGTCTCGAATTAATTGAAAAAAGAGAATCCTTATGAAATCAGTATAAATTACGCAATTAAATAGTACAATGAAGTCATTGACATGTCGATGTGGAAGAATTAAGTCATTCCCCCTACCCGATGAGCTGGTAACCATTGTTTCCATCATCCTTCGAATTAATTTTCTCTGGTTATCACAATTTCAGTAGTCGTTCCAAAGGATCATGGGAAGCCTAATCGCTAGAGCAATTCTTCTTTGGTTTCTTTCTGTCTACATTTCAAATGGTCAAGAGTTGGGAAGTTCCTGTGGGCCTGACAAACGATGCAATCCCAATACATTTTGTCTGAAAGGGAAATGCGTAAGTGACCGCATTTTGGAGTTGTAACATATTGTAAACCATTTAATGTTTGAATAGTGCTCACTACCAATGAAATCTTGTGCTAAGGACAGTGAATGTTGTTATGGGAAGGGTGGACCTGGCAAGGGCTCATCCAAGTGCACCGGATCTAAATGCGTAATGACTCAATTCAATAATATTTCCGCTTTGAATGTGGACTATAGGTCGTCATTCCTTAATTAGTCATATTGTGTACTACCTGGTAAACGCAACACCGAAGAAAACCGATCCATGTTGTAAGCCTGGGTGACGAGGTGGAATCTTCCACAGAGAATAATGGCTTCAGAGTGAACAAATGCGTAAGTTGTTCCTGTTACATTCGTCAATTTAGAATTCATTAATTGGTTGTAAAGGGCGTGATTTCTTGATTTAATTTAAACAGCCAAAACTATTAAATGGTGAACCATGTCTCCTCCCAAAAGCCACAGGGACCACGCCCAATTTTTGCTTCTCCAAGAACTGCAGTAAAAATGGAGTCTGCGTTAATTAAAAGATGCAAAAAAAAATTAAGCTAAATCAACGAATTATGTTCAAACTCCAATGTTGTCTATCAAATAAAAACAAATTCAAACCAAAATAGTATTGAACAATTTCTGACACTGTCGAACAAACAGCCAGACATAGGGAGTTGTCAAATTAGCTTATTTAAAGTCGTACACCGGCAGCTGTGTGTGTTTACTTTCAAGTATTTTGCCTCGGATTGATAAAATGATGTTCAAAAATAAACCTAATAAACCTGTTCGTCTGTAGAAGGAACCAGTGGAAAGAACCAAATCTGTACACCCTACATTATAAGCAACTTTTTGTTAACAAAACAATAGGACACAAGTATAGATTCCAAAAACATACTCTACGTATGCGCACATTGCACATTGCGTTACGTTGACGTACGCTGTTAAACCTCCGATGTACTGCTGCACCCATTGATAGCGGTTTATTTTCTATTCCTTCACGGCATAGCCGTAACACAATTGCTGATAAGGTATTGCAAAACATTCAAACCTACTTGAAATTAAATTGTCAACGTTGAAACCATTTGCTTGAATCAGAGGCTTCAGATCTTGATGTATTGCAGTGCATCCCATGCTCGCAAATCGGTGAAAGTATGAGTAAATGTGCTGAAATCTTTGTCTCCACGGAGAGTCAGTTATAATTGTATGTTCCATTGTATAGAATCTCCCACCTGGCTTCAGCACCCGACGAATTTCAGCCAAAGTTGCAGCTTTATCCTTGACACAGCAAAGAAGAAGTGTGGCAACGACAAGGTCATACGACTCAGTTTCTATGAACCCCATGTTCTCTGCACTCCCGATGTAGCAATTCTCCATTTCCAATTCCCGAGTTTCAAGTTCTTGTAGTAAATACTCGTTCAACTTCAAATTCTGCTCGACTGTTGAAATCTTTGTTTTCCGTGGATAAAATTTAAAGTTAGCACCAATGCCAGGGCCAATTTCCAGCACACCTTTGCTATTTCCATCCTTGAGGTTATTGACTAAAGAACTAAAAAGTTTCTGACGAACTTGTTCCCATTTTGGTTCAAAGAATGTTGCATTGCTAATGTACAATGCATAGTACAAAGTATTTATGTGTTTGTTATACTTGGCTAACAGAATTATAGGCCACAAAAAGAGAGTTAGCAAGATATTTGGCACCAAGTCCACAAATGGTGTAGACATTCTCAACAATTGAACAACTAATGCAAGCAGAATTACGTGTTACTGCTTTATTTAAGAACTTGTGGGTGGAGTAATTGGGAAATGCAAATATGTTGTGGGAATTCATTAGAAATCGGTGAGTTTCAAATATAGTTCGCAGTTTTTTAGAGATGGAATCGTTTTCGACACGAACATATAAACATATGTGTGTTAATTATCATGGGAACTTTCTTATAGTGGCTGATATTTCACATGGATAGTGAAACATGCTAAGAAAAAAAGCCATAAGTTAAACTAATTAGGACATCCATGCAATAAAACAAGGTTCACTGGTTGGTACATATGTCGGGAGGCAATTTAAAACCATAGTCAGAAGGTTGAATATTTCCAGTCTTACATCATGGCTCTCATGGCATCATATAACAAAATATAAATCATTATGACATGAATTAATTTCTTTTATTAAAGTTAGCTAATGAAGATTTCGAGAAATCAAACGAGCAGGGAATCTAAATTATCCCTTGCGAAATAAACTTTGAACGGATAAAAATCGAAAAATTAAACTTTTCTAAATTCCATGGAACTATCCTAAGATTTTAAGGTTACAACAGCCGGGTAGCGATTTTATCAGGACTTTTTTTTTGGACTAGGACTTTTTTTATTAACAAAACACAGTAAGCACACGACCGTATTTAGTGTCTACAGACAGATTCCATGCATGAGCACATTACGTTACGCTACGTTGGTACAATACGTGTAAACCTCTGATGTACTACCTAACAGCTTCAAAGTTCCAGCTCAGAATGCCTTGAAACTGGACGTAACCTTAGCTCTGGCGATACATCACACTGTTCTGCTCTGGATTAGGAGACTAAAGGGGACAGGACCCCTTGTGAACCCATGGGTTTCTCCATCAGATGGCATTCCCACATTGGGGTCGACGTGGAAGCTGAATTGCTGCGTAAATGTTGCAACAGCTAATTGTAAGCTTGTCATCGCCATTTGCTCTCCAAGGCATCGTCGTCTCCCTAAATTTTTAGATTTCTATTAAAATTCCTCGTTTAGGATGAAACTCTTTTTTTTTATCCTGACTTTACCAATTCCAAATGTAAATACTTTTTCAGTGTTGATCAATTTATTTTCATGAGATAGGAATCGATTGGGATCAAATTTCGAAGCATTCGGCCATTCCGATTCCTCTGTATTTAAAGCCCAGTTGTTTAAAAACACATGCGTTCCCTAAATTCAAATTCAATTAGTTGCGTCAAGTTTTGATTATGTAATTTTACCTCTGGGATTTCGTAATCGCCGTAATTCCAGGCACGTGTTGATTTCCTTGGCGTGATTGTAGCTGGAGTCCCAAGGCGCAGAGCTTCATATAAGGTTGCCTGGACGTAAATCAACCTACGAATTTGAATGAAAAATGATTGGATTTTAAGAGGGAAGTGTGAAATATACTTTGGAATGTCTTCCAGTGTCACCAGTCGATTCATCCCAACCACACGATCCACTTCTGTCTTGCAGTTTTGTTTGGACGTCAGGATTTTGGATTAAGAAACGTATTAGAAATTTCAAACAGTGAGTATTCGTTTCAGTTCCAGCAAAGGCAAGGTCTTGGAGTACTCCGACCAAATTGTCGTCTAGATTACAACATGACTCTTTAAGCAAAAGCATATTGGTTTCAGTTATGAACAACAGTTACCTGTGTAAATAGAATCGAGTGGATGAGCAGGTGATTCACTTGCATCAATAGCTTGTAGAAATTCTTCCATAAAATTATCCGGATTTAATTTATAATTTCCTTCAAACCGAAACTCAGCAATGTTTTCCTATATTAGTCAAAATTCGCAGTTTCAATAGACGCTAATATAAAATAACCCAGCAAAAAATGCTATTTTTGCGTATTTATTGCGTATTTCCTTACGTGAAGTTCGTTTCTCCAAGTAGCACATGCTTTCTTCAATTGTGTGAATCCAGTAAAATTCGGAAATAGAGGAATAAGCTCTGGAAAAATATGCGCAATCCCTCCTCCAAATTTTCCAGATTTTCCGAATTCCCGAATTATATGGAGCAACCGAAGTGTTTTTGGATCGCCCATTGTATACTTTTTTCCAGTGACGAATGTCCAAAGGATATTGAGAAAAACAATGTCAAGTTGATTCGACAAGGTCATCACAAGTTCACCATGTTTCATTTCCTTTTTCAATTCATCACAGAACTCTGCAAGTGCTTCAACAGTCGCCACTTCAACTTCGGACTTTGTATTAAACCCATATTTCTTAAGTAGTTTATGGGAAAATATCCTTGTGGGGGTCCATATTAATTCAGGCATTCCGGTTATCAATCCTGAATTGAAATTCATTAATTAAGCATTTAATGCCTTACGTTTATTTATTACCAAATGGCCCATTTGATTTTTCCATAAGCCAGATGTCGCCTTGAGTAAACCGATCCATCATGTCGTCAGTATTTATTGAGTCCAGAACGTCATGGCCATTTACTACCACTGAAAGAGCAACCGTTGGCATTTAACCTTTATTCCAAAAAGGAAAACCTTACCAGCTAAAGTAGATCCAACTTTGACAGTAATGATTGGTCCATACTTTTCACTCAATTTCTTAAACGCGAAAGAAGGTTTTGAAGAATCGGCCATGACCACACTGATTAATGAACCAATCAAAGGGAACCGCGGTGGACCTTTTGAAAATTAAACGGTAATTTCGTATCTGCGCGACACACTTTGATTTACCTGGTGGCAACTTGGACTTTCGATTTTGCAGAAAGTAGAAGCAGATGCATAAAAACGAAATCAGGAAGTAAAATAACATTTTCAACGTTTGAATTCAAAAGTTCTGTGCAAACAAGAGCTTTTAAAGCTAATCTACCTTTCTACAAATCCAAATCCGAAATCCTAATCTGCAAAGTGCAACTGATTAATATTAGCATTGAATCGTGGGTTGAAGTTTACCTTGAATTAAGTGTACTCTACTAGTCAATTGTAAAATTAGTCATGAAATTAGTCAATTCAATTCATGACCTTAAACACATGACCTTACAAGTTGGTTTAGGTTGAAATGAGCAGTAATTTTAATTAAAGGTTTTCAATAAGTTAAGAATGAGACACAAAATTATTCCTGCACATGCGTCTGACCGGTGAAGATGTTCAGCACTTCCGGCTATAGCTTCATATTCTGCATAATCACGAAAGTCTACGTGAAAATGTTCATTTCCGGTTGGCCCAGTATATTCATCAATCTATAAATCAATTCCAAATTAATTTTTACATTATCCTGAAAACGGTTTTTTTATTACATTTTCCTTCATTTGTCTCATTGTATTCTCCAATGACTCCATCAAACTGCCACCATTTTGAACAAGGTTTTCTTCGTAGTCTCCTCTGTCATCGTCTTCATTGAATTTGGACAGTCCTTGAGATTTAGGCCCGGAAATGTCAACTCGGTCTGTGATTGGTGGATCTAGGATTGTCTTCTGATGCTCACTGGGGAAGTCGAGGTGACTGGAATTTTGGAACAGACGTTGAAGGGTAGGAGACTTCCGAGTATTAGCAGAGACTGATCGCTTCTCGAGACTTTGTAAGCTAGCTAATCGGTGTACTAATTGGGATCGGAACCAATCACGCCTTGCCTCCTCTAGATTCGCACTGGTTTCTGCAACAAATGAACAATAGGCATTCCCATAAACTAAAAGTATCACTGTGACCTTCAAGAAGAATCTAACTAACATTTTGCCTGCCACGAAGGAATAAAATTACTTTCTTTTCTTCATAAATATTATTATGTTAGCACATTATTTACTGTTTAGAAAACAGATCCCTTTACAAACGGACGCAGAGTCCTGGAAACACTTTTGGAATGATATTTGTGCTATTTAAGCCAAAAAATGGAAATAAGTTTAAGTGAGGAATATCCTATTGACTGTAATACGTTTCGACTGGAGTGCTGTTAGGAGGGTTGAGGGGATATTCAACGAAATCCAAAACCTGAATTTCACTGGGAACCAACTTGAACAGCGTTGCCTTCATGTAGCTCTCAGAATGTCCAGGAATGCGTGCTGGGTAGACGAAAAAGGTGTCAGTGGTGTGTTCGAAAACTGAGACATGAGATTCCTTGATTTCAACTAAAGTCTTGAATCTCTGGGGAATGAGGAAGTCAACCACAGTCGGAGGTCTGAGTAGCTTCAGTGAGCAAAGAACCTTTGTGAATTCACCCTTGTCGCTGGTGTTGCTTTCGTTGTCAGAACCTTCCGCTTCTTCCAAACCGGAACCGACTTTCTTTGCTGCGTCAGAATCATAAAGGGTTTAAATAAGGAGTGACGCTTGGTCAGGAAAAAGTGAATAATAAACTTACTCATTGCTTCAATCAGGAGCAAATTGCCATTCAGTTGAACGTTGTAAACAGTAGTGTAGGGGTCCCCTAGTGGTAAAACTGCAGCCAGCAGTCCAAGGAAGTTGACGCTAATAAGATCCACGTCAGCAACGGTTTCAGAGGCCTCCGCTGCATCAACAATGTAGTAATGTTGATCGCCTCATAGAAAAACAAGAAGAATTAAAATTCATTTGTATTAAGAATTGCAATATTTCCGCGTAGATATTCAAACAAGTAAAACAAAAAGCACGAAAAGAGAATCCAGGAAGCTAAGGTGAGCCAATGAGCCAAATAATTTCATCCTATTCCACACAGAAGGAAGCTTGAACTATTGGAATTTGACTTACGGTAGTAGGATGCTGCCTTAATTAGAAGCAAATTGTTGATTCGGAAGATTCGCAGCACAGAACCTTTCGTTTTCGCTATGGAAAATGTGAATTCCATACTCTTATCAGCAGAGCTTCGCCAAAGTACAACTTGTCCGATGTCACTGATCCCGAAAATCTTCAGTACAAAAAGTTAAAATTAATTCTCTGCAATAATTACAGTTCTATTTTGGAAGTTAATTTACATTTTCGTGGTACAAGCACATTGCTCCAATTGTCTGTGGAAAATAAATCTCTCGAATTTTCTTCAAAGTGACGATCCGTGTGGAATGACAGACTGCTACATTGTACATGATAGGAACTCGTTTGTATCCGTTACAGACGATTAGTGTGTCCTTACTAACATCGACCAGAGCGATGCTTTAAAACAAAAATAAAAGATTAAGGCATATTATACCAGCATACAAGCTATAAAGTAAACATTATACATTACTTGAAGTTTTGACCGGAAGAAAATACGCTGCCATCATTCATTCTGAGCCTGTACACAAGGGGTTTGTCTTGTGCGTCCTTGATATTCCAGTGAAGATCTTGATTGCGCTGGTGAAGAGGTATAGGTGGAAAACTAGAAATCTTTAGCAGAGACTCTTCGTGAATGAAATAGACTTTGTTATCCACGAAAAGCAAAACCACTTGAAGGTAAGGCATTGGCTTAATCCATCCAAAGGGAAGCAATAAGGTCATATTGTGGTCGAACGCAATCTCACGCAGGAAAGGTTCCAAGGACCTAGAAAGAGGTGAAACTTTTGAATTAACTGTTCTAGTAAACAGAAGGAACTTACCTCAATTCTGGAAGTTGGTCATGACGTCTCATGAGTTGGATCCGATTCACTACATTTGTGGATTCGAACCTCTTCAAGAGAGCTAGTGGATTTGGATCAGCGACTTCAAGGACAAGCTCTCGACGTACTTCCAGTGGAATGATTCTATCCAAATTGCTAATTCTGGTAGCTACAGTTGACCTGGCCACGTCTCCCCATATCTTACATACTCTTGGCATTTTGGACTCGAGGTCTTCCACAGAAAAGAATGAAAAGATCTTGTCCAAGATTTCCGGAGGTAACATGTCCATGATCTTATCGGTCTCAAACAGGTAATCTGAAATGACAATTGTGGGAGTAAATTAACGATTCAGACCGAACGATGACCAGTAAATTCTATAACCGATATTTACAACTTATGTAATATGACACCGACACCCAGGCTGTAACTGGATGGGAGAGGAGAAGCAAAGATTGACCTTATGATTTTTAGGAGCTTAATTAGAGGTCATACCTTCTGTAATTTGGATCTTCGTCGTTCCAAGGATGATTAACGATAATTAGAACTTCCTATTAAATAATTTGATCGATGAATTATCAGATTTTTACTAAAAAAAACTGAGTCTGGAAGATGCGGAAATATGATCCTCCCGGTGGTCGTGGGTTTTGAGAAATAAAGGCCCGTTGGTCAACTTTTATGAACAATAATTGATCATTAACTGATGAATTATAAGAAAACCAATTAATTTATAATTTGCGAGTATCATAGACGTCGTCTGGTGCCCGTGATCATAACCCCGAAATTAATCAGACGACAGAAAGCGCCACACCCCAGGCGTTACAACAGCTCGGATGAAACCACTGACACGGAATTTTATTAATTTAGAAAAGACAGAAACTAATTTCGACCCTTTTTAATCGATTACCTTTTGAATTTGAGGAAGTTTGATAAGAATCCT
The DNA here is from genome assembly GCA_009869845.1 of Pseudachorutes palmiensis. Classification (NCBI taxonomy): domain Eukaryota; kingdom Metazoa; phylum Arthropoda; class Collembola; order Poduromorpha; family Neanuridae; genus Pseudachorutes; species Pseudachorutes palmiensis. The sequence goes on along the minus strand of VNWY01001233.1, from coordinate 2,166 downwards.
TTTAAGAAAATACTTTTTGCAAAAGTACTAAATCTTGAAAAACAGGTGGGTCTTCTATAAACAGTTTTTGGAATAAGCCCAAAACTAAATTGGATATTATGATCCATATTCCTAAAACTAGGAAAAACAATTAAATCCTGTAATTAATAACCAATGTTTTTGAAGAATGCAGTTTTGTTCAATTCAGTGTGGACGGAGGAGGTCGTCTTAGTTCAATTGTGCCATGAAGTCTCCCACCCTCACTGGCATTGGTGGGATAGACGTATTGTAGAACCCTTCAAGCTCTTTCAACTTGTCCACTTGATCGTCAGTGATGAATGTAATGGCAATTCCTTTCTTCCCGTAGCGACCAGCGCGTCCGATTCTGTGATAATAGTGTACAATTTTTACCAATTTTTACCTTTGTATTTTTTATTATTAGTTTGTTTACCTGTGAATGTACTCCTCCTTTTTCAATGGAAAGTCATAGTTGATGACAAGTTGGACATGGTGAATGTCCACACCACGGCCCATCAAATCCGATGCGATGAGAGTAGGAATCGAGCCATTTTTGAACTTTTGTAAATTCTCTTTCCGGTCGTCCTGCTCCATTGTTCCAGTCTCAATAAAATGAAATTAAAAGTCAAACTGTAGTAGACCGGTTAAATGAATTAAATGAATTGTGTTTATCATACCATGGGAGCGATATTGTGACCTTTAGCAGCCAATTTCTTCGCAAGTTTCTGAGCCCCGTGTCGAAAGTTGCAGAAAGTGATGCCACGAGCTTCTTTCAAGAATGGGAACAACTCGTCCAGTGTTTCCAACTTTCCATCTTCAGATCCAACGTTGATGTGATACTGCTGAATTCCATCTAGCGTCAGTTGCTCATTCTTCAAAAGAAACGTGTACGGGGTGTGCATGAACTCCTTGGTTCGGTCAAGAGCAAAGCTCGGCATTGTGGCCGAAGTCACGATAACTTGAGCGTCGCCAGAGATGCCTTGGAATACCTAAAAAAAAGTAAAATAAAAAGGTAAAAAAACTTCAAAGGTAAATTCTTCAGGCTGTGGTCGCTTACATATTGTAAGTCTGGTTTGTACGACCCGTCCGTAATCAACTTATCAGCTTCGTCGAGGACAAGGACTTTAATGTCGTTTCCATTGATTGCTTTGGCATCGATAAGGTGTGCAACTCTGCCTGGTGTCCCAACAGCAATGTGAAATCCCTTCTTCACTACTTCCACGTTTGCTTTGAATCCTGTAGTTACACCAACGCAAGAGACACAAGTGACGCCCATATCCTTAGAGAATATCTCAAATTCAGCCAGGATCTGGAAAAGAGAAAGACCAAATCAATTTTCCCAATTTCCATAATTTCCAATGAGGTCAAAGATTTTTTCAAATTTTACCTGTTCAGCCAATTCTCGTGTCGGTGCGATGACCAGAACTTTTCCTTTCGGGTCATTGACGTCCAATCTTTGGAGAGCAGAGATGCAGAAGGCGGCCGTCTTCCCCATTCCTGATTGTGCTTGGCAAATGACATCTCGACCTTCAATCATTGGCATCACCACGCTCTGCTGACAGAATGCTGGCTTCTCCATGCCATGGCTGTAAATCCCTTTCAACAATGACTCCTTGAGTCCCATGTCTTCAAAGGTGGTCACAGGATTCGGGTCAGAGGTGCGCAGCGAGAGTTTCGCAAACTTGTCCAAAAGCTGAAATACCCAAACTACAGTTAGCAGCAGCCCATTATTTAATTTTTATATTAAACTCACGTCTTTCCACGCAGCAGATGGCTTTTGCCTCTTGAACCATGGTGCCGTTGATTGTGCCTTTCGTCGACGTTTATTGACCGCTTTAGGATTTTTCGGTGGTGCCTTAGCCACAGCTGGAGCTGCTGCTTTGCTTCCTGAAGCACCTGGAGTGGCAGGGCTGAGTGCTACAATTGGATCCGCCATTTTGCTTACAGCATCACCAGAGCCAGGGCTGAGGGCCACAATTGGATCCTCGATTTTGCTTACAGCATAACCAGAGCCAAGACTGAGTGCCACAATTGGATCCTCGATTTTGGTTACAGCATCACCAGAACAAGGACTGAGTGCCACAATTGGATCCGCCATTTTGCTTACAGCATCACCAGAACAAGGACTGAGTGCCACAATTGGATCCGCCATTTTGCTTACAGCATCAC
>VNWY01001232.1:0-18564 GCA_009869845.1 Pseudachorutes palmiensis | reverse complement strand
AATCTCATGCTTTCTTGCTCATTCCAAATGCAGACACGGCAGTCATTGCCGCTGGGATTTTGCTCTTCTTGGTTATTATATCCTTGGACGGAGGTTCTTCTTCTAGGGGTTCCGGGTCATGGGCAGAGTTTGGTGGGTCATCCTCCTCTTCTTCTTCATCGGAATCAGAGTCACTGTCCACTGACGTGGATCTGACCCTGTAGAATGTCAAGGTCACACAAGAGCCAAGAAACTCCATCCATGAAGAATACTTTACGTGTGTTCTACTTCCCAGAATGGTCGAAAGTAGCGAAACCCCATGTAGATGAGTATCTGAAAGGTCAATTGAAGGTCATCGCTGTGCCACAGGTGGCGTGTGTTTATTTTATTACAGCGAATGGGATCCCCGTTCCGAAGAGTATGGCTCCAAAGTAGATGAACCACCGACCGACGCTTGTCTCTTCCTCGTAGCAGTTTGTGGTGAAAGCATTTGCAAGGGAACATTCTTCCCCGTCCGGGCAGCAGCTCTGGGGGATGGAAGTGTAGTCCTCCTCAGGATTCCCGAAACCACAGCACTTGTACTAGAAAGGACATGAAAGACTGATGAAAATGCGGTTTGACCTTTGTGCTTCTTATTCCTTTGTTCACCTTCCTCTGCGTCAGGTCCCAAAGTTCAGGTATGAGCTTATGGTTGGTCTGGTTCTTTCTTTTATAAGAATTCAATTCACGACGCATTTCAAATTCCATCCTGTTTGGAAAGTTGTGGAGGACAAGGAATGAAAGGGCAAAGAAGACGAGGACATGTGAGAGGAATGCTGCAATCACTACGTTAAACTGCGTGTGAAACAAAGGCACGTGTTACTGGCCACAACCACAAGAACTTCCGAAGAACTCACGACTACACGACACTTGTGGATGAATCGATACTCTCCTCGCTGCAGCAATTGGACCAGAGAGAGGGAAGTGATGGCCACATGAAACAGGATCTCAATCACACCGCACAAGCCAATTGGTGCATTTAGGAGAGATGTGACGTATGACTCTTCCTGGGTGTAGAATTGGATCATGATGACGAACCAGGCGACTGAACCTACCTGAAAAAGGATTATTAGGATCCAAAGGGCTACACGGAAGATCATGGCTGAAGTCGTGTAAGAGACGTTGGCGAGGAGTCGGACCTTGAGGTCGTGTGACTCTCCATCAGAGACAAATGACTCATTCGACACTTCTTCATCCTCCAGTGGATATGCCTTGGAATCGGCCATCTTTACTCTAATGTTGTATAATTGTGTTGTATTGTATAGTTTGTATTGTGTTGAATGTGTTCCACTTGTTTGGTTGTCAGTTGCGGGTCAGTTGTCATGGAGTGTGTAAGTTCAAGTTGAGCTCATTTCCTGGGTGTCCCATTTCTCTCCATTTCGGAGTTCCTTTTAGCGTCCTGCGGGTCTCTATTGCTGCATTAAAGACGAGTAAGTGGGGAATATCGATTTCTGCTGGATTTTGTGTTATGCAGAAGTCACTCCTCCGCTGGATTACCAGCACAGTTCTGGAGTTGGACTGAAATCAAGGCGAGAGCAGCAGTCCCACACTGGACTCTAAGGAAAGTGGACCGGAGAAAGCAGCCTCCCTTACAAACAACCTCAATCCCTCAATCCCTCAATCCCTGTCAGTCTCTTCCTAATTCCATTTTGCATGGGAGTAGAAGGGAGTGTGTGTGTTGTGTTGGAGGGCCCTTATTCCGCCGGATGAAGGACAAGGATGGGACGAGGGAGTGAGAACACACTCCGCATCGATGAGTTCAACAATCCTCTCCACTTTGTCTTCCTTGTGGCCTATCTCATCACATACTTCTGCTGTGCCTACCTACTGGTAAGTTACAATCAAGTCACTCATTAACACAATTCATCAAATAATTCCCCAAGGACAACCCAACGGATTAATCCTCGCGTGATCCACTTTTGGTTTTACATTTTGCGTGTTTTAGTTCATGTGCTTCAAGCATTGCCGACGGCTCTGGCGTCGTAAGCCATGTCGCCCAAGCCGCATTCGAAACGTTGCTGAGCTTGTGAACAACTTTCATCTGAGAACGGAAGTGAGCACCGTCCCACGTCATGTCCAACTCACCCTTCACCCCACGGGCGTCTGTGCAGGTAATGGAATATTCATGGGACCCAGTTCCACAAATGTCCAAAGCCACAACAACCAACCCACATCCCCCACACTTATTTCAAATGGACAGTCGAATGGTGTGTCGGAATTCAATTGGCTCAGCCATTTGAGTTCCATTTGTCGAAAGCCAGGAGAGGGAGATGGGTTCTGATCACGCAGGGATTCTCTTGTTCCAATTGGCGTAAATCATGCTGTGGCAGTTGAAAGGGTTGAAAGGGATCCTGGAATGAGGGTTTAATGGACGTTGGTTGGACGGAGTAATTGGTCTCTGTTTTGCATGATTAATGCCTTCTCTCTCCATTGATTTCCTTTAGAAGTTCTACAGTCGGACGAAGAGGAATCCACACTCACCTCAAGGGTCTCCCCCTTCCTCTCACCACTCATAACACGACGTAAGAATGTAATATTGCGCATGTGCAGTATTCATTACTTGATGTTTTTAATTAGGTTGTGGTGAGTATCTGCCTAGTTACGACTCAATTTCAGAGGACGAGGAGTCCCCACCGCCTTCCTACGACGAATGTGTTCTGCCCTTTGGCCCCCCGGACAATAAAAGTAAAGACGACGACGGGACGAAGGAAGATGAATTCGTCAGTCCGTGAAATTAAAAGGCAAACGTTAATCAGGGCCTAAACTAACTCACGCCTTTCACTCACAATAATCCAGACGCACACAAACCACAACTCACCACAACGAAGGGACAACGACATCTAATTAAGACACACTTCAGAATACTCGTCACTCTTTTTCTACTCAACTTCCGTTGCTTTATTGTTCATTAAAAACGTCGGCGGCAGTGAACTGAGCGAGGGAGGAAGAACTTGAGATCAAAAATACACAGTGAATTATACAGGACCAAAGGGACACACCCAAGGGGACATCCAAGGGTACATCACTCAGCCTCACACAAGGAAACCAGACGACAAGTGGCGACGGATCGCAGTCACGGAACTAATGATTTTCCGTTGATGACCAATCAGAGTAACCCCGAGTGCGCCTAGATCAGCCATCGTCAGACGCAGGATAGAGTCTAGACTGACCACTCCATTGCTCACAAAGAGCTCCGCATATCGTTCCATTTTGATTGATGCGAGCCACTCTTCCACAGACTCAAACAAAACTACTTCGTCTGGAGACCTGGAAAGAAGGACAGAATTTTAGTATAAAGCTGCCTTATACTTGGTAATTGAGATGGCGGTGAGTGTGTGGGTGTATTTAGGAGTGTACCTGGGAGGTCCCTGATTGGCTGAGGAGGAATTGAGTGTAGGGAAGGGTGTGGGTCAGACATTCCAGTGGAAAGGTGAGTCCATCCCATGCGCATGCCCAGATCCAGGAGGGTACCAGTCGTTCTGTCTGTGGAGACTGTAGTAATATGGATTCTGAGGAGGTGGGTCCACCCAACTACTGCAAACAAAACCCACACCCAATCAGTCAACCAATCAGGGACAGGGCGGAAGCAACTACAAGGTCAAAGCACAAGGAAAGCAGTGAAAGCAGTACCACCTGATCTCACCTGTGTGGAGCCACTTTGGCTAGCATGTCGGGAAGACGAATGAGAGTGTCGAGTGCCACCACGATTTGTGAGAAGCTTGGCCTGTGTGACCTTTCCTTGTGCCATGAGTCCAGCATGAGTTGGTAGATGGACTCTGGGCAGTCCATCGGTGGGGGAAGTCTGTAGCCCTTCTCAATCGACTTGATCACATCCTGGTTACTCCAGTTCCAATATGGACGCTCCCCGTAGCTCATCACTTCCCAGCAAACGATACCAAAACTCCAGACGTCGCTGGCTGAGGTGAACTTCCGGAATGCAATGGCCTCAGGGGCTGTCCATCTCACTGGGATTTTGCCACCCTGGAATCTCAGCCAATGAGCATTGTCTCTTGTCTCAATTAGTTTCCTTACCCTTGTCGTATAAGCTCCTTCAGTGGCTGATTCAATCTCACGGGAGAGTCCAAAGTCTGCAATTTTGGACACGAGCTGAGCATTGACGAGGACATTTCTTGCAGCCAAGTCCCTGTGGACGTAGTTCATCTCCGAAAGGTACTGCATGCCTGCACACAAGAGTTTATGGATTAGCGTTAGCGTTAGCGTTAGAGTATTAGTTGTTACCTGCTGCAATGCCCCTGAGCATTCCTACTAGTTGAATGACTTGGAACTTTCCGTCGTTTGCTCTTAGGAAAGTGTCCAGACTTCCGTTCTCCATGTACTCTGTGATGATCATCACTGGGTTGGATTTGGTCACAACCCCTTGGAGGAATATTACATTCGGGTGCTCAAATTGACCCCTGAAACAGACACACATTGACCATTGACTCATTCCATTTAGACTTCCCTTAAACCATACTTACATGATACTTGCTTCCGTCAGGAAGTCAACCTTGCACTTCTCTGAACTTCCTGGTTTGAGCGTTTTGATTGCGACGTCAATCTCAGTCCTCCCTGCGAGGCGGAGTTTCCCTTTGCAGACGTCGCCAAACTCCCCACCCCCGATGATTGCTTCTATGCTGATACAGGAGGCGTCGATCTCCCTCGCAAACTCCCGAATGGCCTGGTTTGGGTCTTCGTATGTATGTGGATCAATGTAAGTCCGACTCCCCATGTGACTAAAGAGGGGCGTCGTCACTGGAAAACAAAGACAAGCCATTCTCATCTGCCCTTTGACCTTTGGATGAAGAATGAAGAGGAATTGAAAATAAAAGGAATCTTACACTTTGTATTTGGATGGGATTGTAGGATGGGGGGAGAGTCCACGTGGGATAATTCTAACAACAAATAATAATAATTTATTAGAAACTTACTGTAAGTGACCACGTGACCTTTGCAAGCGACAGGAAAAACAGAGGAATCAGCACCATTTACTAATAAATGTACAAACTGCCTACCTTCACCGTTTCTGTACTCCAATGTGTCACAGTCACTCGGTTGTTTCTTATTGCATTCGTCACTACCCCGTCTGCTAAACAAAACAAACAGTTTCAATTTAGGTTCAAAACATTTAAAACTAATCTCACCCCCTGAGAAAGAGCGCAGCCGCAATGATGAGAAAGACAAAGAGTAGAGCGACAGCGACTGCGATGATTGTGATCATGAATCCTTGGTGGGAATAAGCTTCTTCTTCCCCAACAAACGACGCCACCAACTGTCCCGTCCTTCTGTACAAGACGGAAGAAAACTCTCCCCAACCGGATGTTGTTTTGGCCCTCACTTGGAATCCATATTCCGTCTTTTGCTTCAAATTCTCAAAAGTGTGTTTGGTGTGTCTGCCTGCTCGAATGATTGTGGCGTTTGCTTCCCTGCCTCGTACAAAGTAGCGGACTTCGTACATTTCCAGTTCGTGGACGTCATAGGGAGGATCCCAGGTGAGCACAACCTCCGTCGCAGTGGCACTCGCAACCCGGACGTTTGTGAGAGTGGATGGAACAGAAGCCTCCGTGGTGACTGTGATTTCAACATATTCAGGCTCCCCTGCCTTTGCTGTGACTCCGTTTTCAGCATATACTTTGAAGTTGTACTGAGAGACTGAGTGGAGGCCACTGATTGTGATCTTCGTCTCGTTGAATCTCTCGATGGAAGGGATGTACGTCACAGAATAGGAACAAGCGTCGCATACAACGCGGTAAAGAGTGTCACTCCTCCCACCAGTGAACCGTGGTGGACTCCAACTGAGCATAACTGTCGACTGGTCTACAAAGTTCAGAGTTAGGTTCTGTGGACCACTCGGGGGCTTTGAGCAAGGGCTGGACTTGGGGTCATCCTCTGCCCGGAAGTAGCCAGAGTTACAACGACATTCCCCCGAACCTGCGTAGGGGGCAGTGCTGTGCTCAGGGCAACTCACGCAACGCCCATCACCACCTTCGTACTTGAATCGACCAGGGGGACAAACTGAAAGAATCAAATAATAAAAATAATAATTCACAATAATAATAATGTTCACATACCATTGCACGTTTGGTGCGCATGATCAGCTTCGTATCCTGGTTTGCATTGACATCCACCACTTAGCAAGTACCATTTCCCATCCCCTTTGCATAGATGGCGTGGTGGATTCACTTCAACAGAGTTTGCCACACACTTTCCTATAAACGAAACCCAAACGTTTAGAATATGAGAGAGAGGTGAGTGGTGAGTTGTGTGTTGTTGCCTTCTGCTTGTTCGATGGACGTGAGTTCTCTTCCAGTTGGTGTTCCAGGGAAGTAAGCGAAGCTAGCTGTGACTTCTGGGCATGTGATGTAGTAGACTTTGATTGCAAGGAGAGAGATGCAAGCCCCTTGGTCTCTGAATGCAAAGTAGACGCCCTTCTTTGTCACAGGGATGCTCCGGACTTCCGTGTTGATGATCACTTCATTGTTGAGCGTAACTGTAATAAAACCAATGAGAATTATTTGGATTTAATTAACTTATTTGGATTAATTTAATTATTTTAATTCTGTACATCTCCCTTCGTCTGCTGCAATTCTGTCTATGAGTGTGTAGCTCTCCTGTTCCCATGGCGGAGGTTCCTTTGTAGCTGCGTCGAATTCGTAGTATAGTAGACTGAATGTTTCCTTGCATGAGAGAGCAGTTCCGGGGAATAGATTGCAATCACGCATGCTGAATTGGATCTCTACGTAGAGACGATTTGCATTTCCCCTCTCGATGAATGGAGTCCAGAGCCAGTTGTTGACGTTGTTGTAGGCCACATCGCATACGACGTAGGACCGCCAGTTGATCCCTTTGTCAAAGTTAGTGAAGCTCTCCTCAATCCACTGTTGAATGAGAAGAAGATGGTGGAATATTAAGAGACCTTTGGGTGGGCATTTGTGTCCATAAATCGGGTAGTTGTGGACAGGGAGTGACTGGGTGGTTGGGTAGAGGACGTGAACTGACGTGGGTTCAGAAACACGTCTGAGGAGATCATAAACTGTCCTTTCATTACAAAAACTTATCTTCTTATCTCCATCATCTACCTTGTTATCACAGGCGTAAATTTCAAGAGGAAGACAGGATGAGAGTTTCATAACTTTAATTGGGGAATAACCAACTGTGAGCAAATCAAAAACCCACGCAGGCAAAAGGAAGGAAGGAAGGGACAGCGGCGCAGGCGCTCTTATTCGTTTCCTACTGATTCCAAGTGATCAAGATGATTAAGATGAGCATGGATGTTTGAATACATGTTGGAATATTTAGAAAATTGAATGAATCTACAGGTTGTGTTCTTGTGTTTGTTCTCCTTTGTTTTCTAGGCGTTGTTTTGTTTGGTGTGTCGACGGGATGTCGATGTGTGGACTGCCTTGAGTTCCTTCCTTGTGCATTGCTTGAGGAATCCAGCGGGGAACTCCCATTGTTGGGTTCCCATGTGCATACATAGTTTGGAATGCAGAGTTTAAGCTGTTTGGTATGGGTCTGACCTCTGACCTTTTTATTCCTCCAAACTCCTCACCTCCTGGTCTGTCTGTGCTGCTCCTCTGCTGATAAGAAAAGTCTCTTTTGCCTCATCTTTGGATTTGAGTTCCATCGCCTTAGCTCCTTCCTTCCTTCCCTTGGATTTCCCTTGGATTTCTTTTCTTGACATTTGGAGTGGATGAATTGAAAGGAATGAAAAGTTGAAGAAATCCATCTACGCCCTCACAAAGGAAATCCATTTCCAGACTGGAATTAATCAGACTCACACTCCAGATCCAACTCAAAGGTGCATCAACCACATGGTCAAATGGAACTCTGCACAACTCTGGAGAACTCTGCAGAACTCTGGAGATGAAATTCTAATTCTAATTCAACTCTCTCTCTCCAAACACCATTTGAATGCAGTCAAATAACAAAACACTCTAGCCAGACTAACCAGAAACTCATTAGGGGAGGACAATCGACCAATCAGAGCAAAGACAGAGGCAATCCCCATTGGCTGACCACAGAATCAGAATCCAATTAAATCATGCCTGTCCTCCTCCACCGTCCTGTCCTTGATTTAATTAATTCAAAGCCTTTTCGTCGTCCAGCAAGGCTCATTCGAGCGTAGGATTGTTGAAGGAGATTCCCATCTGGAACAGGAACTCGGTCCAATGAACACACCGCAGCCACAGCCTCTTCAATTGACCAATTACTCCAACTGCCCGGGAACCTGGACCGTGAAATTGAGGTTTCTGTTTCCCTGCAAGTCCCACCTGAAGGACTTGTGAAGGGGAGTGAAGAGACAGGGAAGGAATCAAGGGACATGCCAATGACGATGCTTATTCCTACCACATCCAACTTGTCTTGTCTTTTTATTCTCTCCTGCTGGCAGTGGATGTTGCAGAAGAGTGTAAGGGAGGGGGACTGAAGAAAGGGACAACAAAGGGACAACAAAGGGACAACAAAGGGCCAACAAAGGGGAATACTTACACCAGGGGTTGATGCTGAAGGTCCGTATGGGTACTGCGTCCATGAGAGACTTGATTCTTCTGTGGTGTCCAAAAGCACAACTGTGGATATAAATGTTAGAATTATTGTTTGGAATAGAGTAAATGTGGATGTAAGAAGGAAGGGAAGAAGGAAGGGGAGTGAGTGGAAGTTCACTTTTATTGGACGTTCATTTGAGTTGATGATGAAGGGGAGAAAGTAGGAATGGAAGAGTCCCTTTGAAGTTCCGCGCGCCCATAATTTAATTCCCATTCCCATCTTTCCCTCTTCAAAGGCCCAAAGCACTCTCTCTCCTCTCAATATCAACTTTCTCTGAATCACGTTTTAGTTCTTTTAGTTGTGGAATATGTTAAGGTAGCATTTGGTTTAGTTTAGCCAAAGGTTATTTTGTAATTCTGTGGGTGGGGATGGGGATTGACCATAAATCGGGTTCCTGTCTCAGTCCATGTGTGACAAAATGCGTCTTTTGTCACCATCGGGGGTCTCCCCTTACTTCCCTTATTCTAACGTTAGTCGAGAAACAACATTTTCCGCCTCCACGGTTTCAACACGCCTTTGATCAAAGTCTAAACTCTCCTCCAAATCAGACTCTGCATCCATTCCTATGCTTAGCCTTGGTGGTGACAACTGGACGAGCATCTCAGCATCTCATTGGCTGAGACAGACTGACCATCAGACACCATCCCTCTGAATGTCCTTCCGGTGAAAGTGTCATTGTCCAATTAGATTGTTGGAATGTCTGGATGGTGAAACCGGTTCCTTGTTTCGTTGATAATCACAGTAATTGAGCCAACCTCCTTCTTCCTTTCAACAATCAAACAAGAGTGAGTGAGTGTGCACGGAAGGAGTGTGGTGGTTGGTGGCTGTGTCGGCCAATGGGCTTCTTCCGTGGGAAGTTATGACTTCTCCGTCTCCCTTGTTTTACGATCCTCCATTGGTATTCAATTAAACCCGTCCTGGAAGGCCCTTCGTGCTCACTTTGTTTTATTGTTTCCACAGCAAGAGTAGCTCCAATCCCTCGTTCATCACAATAAAATTCAAGCATTTTCAAAACTCTCCTACTCATAAAATGATCATAAAGGAGGAGACTAAGGGTAAGGGACTAAGAATTACAATCAACCAACCATCATAAAGTCATTACAAACTATTAAATAATAAACTCAATACACTCAATACACAAGGTCAAAGGTCAAACACTCAACACACAATCATATACACTCAAAATACAACAAAATACAACAAAAACAAAGTGTAGCACAAGGGGGATGAAGTTGAGGGAAAAGTGGGGGTCAATGACCTCATGACAGATATGGGCATCCTCAATTTCCAACTAATGTACCAACTAATGTACCAATGTTGTACCAATGTAGTACCAATGTAGTACCAATGAAGATGTATTGATTGAGACTGTGCTGTGTAGGTCATTGACCTTACTAGATTGAGCATATCTGGGCATTTTAAGGAATCTTTTGGTTTTAGTGATTCTTTCTTGATTCCTTGAGGAGGGGCTGATGTCTTGTGTAAAACAAACAAAGGGATCCTTGAGTCAACAAAAGGGAAAGTTCCTTGGCTGTAATGAGCACCGAAAATCAGAGGATAGCGGAAGGTTTGAAATGGTTGATTTCAATGGGTGAGGAGGAGATTGTATTAGGTAGGTAGGGGAGAGATGAGGGGATTTGCAGTGGCTGTGGTGTTGATTCTAACGGGGTTTCCTTTCCACCACGGACAAATGACAAGTCCGTAATTACAGGAACCCACGACTGCATTGGGGACTGAATTCTGTGTGGGTGGGGAGTATAATTTCCCTCCTGATTTGCTCTGGTCGTGGTTCCCTCTAAGGCGCATCTTCCCTGCTGGCCCTGAGGGAAGGAGATGAAATTGGAAGTGGAGTAAAAAGTCGATTCCAGGAGGAGACTCCAAAGTGGAGTGCAATTATGGGTTATTAGGCCTCTCTCTCGGAATGGGTTTTGGAAGATGAAGTTCCCATGAAAAGGGCCAAATGGAATCCATGACTCAAGGAATTCGTCATGCAAAGACATTGGAGGCAGTGGAGACTAAGGAGCAGAGCATGGACATGAATAAGGGATGAAGGGAAGAACCGTGCCGAAGAGTTCAAATGACCCTCTCGGACCAAGTGCACTAATTACTTCCTTACCTTGATGAGCTCCACTCACGACCAAGGCTTCGTACCCCAGGAGGGACACAACCAATGACAGGAGTCCAACACTCATCGCTGTCTTTTGATTGGACGATGGAATGCTCACATCCTGTTCTCCCTCACTTGACTGTTTCTGACTGGAATGATGGGAAGAGGGCCTTGAATTCCTGTAAAGAGAGTCAATTAGTGAGAGAGGCCACTTGTTCAGAGTTGGATTCCAGACAGGCCTTTGTTCTTGTCTCAAGGGCCCACTTTCAGTGACACTCAAACACACGTGGAATTAGCAACCAACACTCTCCACACCAGTCACACAACAGTCTACACAACAGTCAACCAACAGCTAATCCCACACTCTTAACGCTAACTCTTTTAACTCCCTTCAAACTAAGAATCTAATTCTATAAGAATATTGTTGCGTTGAATGAGATGAAGATAAAGATGATAAAGATTCCATTTTGAATGTGAGTGTCACCTACTGTGGAATGTTTGTAAGAAGACTTTTGTGTTTTGGTTTGTTTTGTGTATTGCAATTTGTGTCAGTGTGGGTAGGTTAGATGGGACCAATTCCCGAAGGGCCAATCCAAGAGAAACTCTGTATGCGTTGTGTTCACTCTTCCCCAGGGGGAATCCACCAAATGTCACTCCAGGGCCAACCACACCGGAAGTGAATTCCAAAACAAATCTCACACTATGCACTCCACTTTGAAGCTATTAGCTCATCCACTCCTCTCTCCAGTACAGAAACCATTCCAAGATTCCACTGATGGAGTGGATGCATGTGCAGGACGTCCAACAATGGTGAGACTCAGGGATGAACTGAAGAGGAAATGCAATGGAATTGAAGTGAATCCACCACCACCACCTGCCCAGTCCCTAGCAACCCTCGTCCATTCCAAATACAAATCCATTGTTCCCTTCCTACCTCCACATTCTACTTTAAAAGTCAACAATCGACTTCAAATCCCTTTCACTGAATTTGTCTCCAATTCATTAGACAAAGTGTCAAAGGAATCAACTCCAAATGACTTTAAAGACCCTTCACAAGGTCCTTCTCAAATGCTTTTCAGTTGCTAGGGACAACGAAGGAAACTGGGAGAAAGAGCAGGAAACGGACTAACAATAGAATCCAAATGCGGAGATCTAAATTCCTCAGCAGAGCCTTTTCCCAGCTTCGTTCAAAATTCCTGAGGTTTGTTCGTGATGCCTGATCACTGCAGGGAAGCCTCCCACTTCTTTATTGCAGTTTACATCCTCGTAAGACCAACAATCAACCACACAATTCAATCATTCAACCTCTCTCCTTACCAGCTACTCGGACTCTCTGCCATCTACTTGTCTGTCGGATTCCCCTGTGACCCATTGGACAGAAGTCACATGGGACAAGGTCAAAGGAAGACCTATGGAACAACACGGAAGTCACGGCCAAGGAAAGTCTTGTTGGCAACAATGCCAAGCTTATGCACTTCGGCTACACTTCCTCAGAAACCAAAAACTAATGCAGACAAGTCCAGAGATCATGTCACTACTCCAGTCACTCGTCCAGTCAACACAACCAAACCCCTTCTGCTTCAGTCCATTCCCAATACCAATGGAGGAAAACCCCTTCTGCACGGAGGAAGGGTCAATGACCTTGGGTAACAAAACTTCCGAAGAGGAATTCAATCTACTAAGGACAGAGGGCGCCAAAGCACATGGCCTTGTGCTAGGTTCACTCTGTCTGGACTGCATGGTGGTGTCCATGACACTCCTCCTCATCTACATTGCTAATCTAGTAAGGTCAATTACCATCAAATGACCTCAATAACATTTGGACCCTTTGGATTCACTTTCCAGCCCAAAAGTTACCCCTACCTTGTGACCTACGTTAGCACAGTGGGAGCTCATCTCCTCAGCCTCTTCTTCTCGTCCCACGTGACCAAGTGGTTGGGTTGTGCCAATGGAGGAAAGCACTACTGCGACGGTGCAGAAGTCATCACCCTCTCCAACTCAACTATGACTGAGATCCACCTCCCTGACAAGGCAACTGGGATTGGCAACTTTGAAATTTCTCTGGTAAGACTAGCACATGCGCAGAAGACAAATTGGAGAGACTTTGTACTTTGTTTGTAGATTATGAAGAACGTGAACCTTTGTTGTTTCTTTCTGCTTGGTCTTTTGTATTACTCGATGCGTCGAAAGTTTCCTCCCCCTCACGTGGTTCCATTCGGTGGTGGTGGTTTGTTGGTCGTGCCCCGAGGCCACGTCCCTCCAGCCCTTGAGTTGGTCCCTCCGGAAGACGAAGTGGTCCAATAAAGGATGATTCGGAAGTGGATTGTGATGAGTGCGTTGGAAGGAGTTTAATTTGTGTTGCTACCAGTAGTGTGTTTTGTCTTGAGGGCAGAGGGAGTCTAAGTGGTTTCGATAAGGAATCGTAATGATGGTTGAAGGATGCAACAGGAAAATTACTTTGTCATCAATTTTTATGTTTCATCCCCTGGAAATGCAAATGGAGTCAAACGGCATGAGACTGAAACAATTCTGTAATAAAAGGCCCTCCCTTTTATACTCCCTTTTGCTCCCTTTTGCTCCCATTAGACACTTGCATTAACAACCACAAAGGGCAGGAGGACTTGAATTCAACACACAAGAGAACAACAGTCACAAAAATCAATTCCAAGGAATTCCACCAGCAGCTGCTCAGGAGAATGAACATAAAATGGACACTCCCAGACCCATTGCGCATGCGTGTGGAAAGATGTGAGCATTTGAGTGATGTTGTTCTAATTGGTTGTCCCTTTGAGTCCCTTTGAGTCGTTGGTGATGTTTTAATCCCTCCATAAAGTAGAGTTCGGAAGAGGCTCATCAAGGGCCTCCCCACCCGGCGAGTTGGATGTTTTCTAGTGGGAAGTTTCCTAGTTGAATTTATGATGGTGTCCCCCACTGGCCCATAAAAGAGGCACTGCCTGTCCTCCTCGTAAAAGAACCTCCGAAGCCCATTGGATGAATTAGAAGGAAGAGCCACAAGTGAGACACTCTACGCAAATTCATAAATTATGAGCAACTAATCAGATTTAGTTGGAGGTCTTGGTTGTCAACTAGAAGGAAGGAGTCCCCCCTTAAAGGCCCCCAGAATCTCCTATTCCATTCTAGAACATTCTACTAGTAGTAGGAGTAGTACCTTGAAGTAGTTGTCTGAAAGTAGATTTCTCCAGAGACTACTCCTGGAGTGTACCTCCTCCTGTTGGGTAATAAAAAGAGCATTTGGGTGTTTTGCATGTTGAGGGTGTGGGCCCTGTAGTCCCTCCATCCACCTCCCCATTGATTTCTCCATAAAGAATCACCCACTCCAACTGGATTCACTGGATTCCACTCCATTGGCTCAGGAGACACACTCCATCATCCACAGACACAAGACACCAGAGGTAGGCATCCAATGGGATCCAATGGGATCCAATGGGATCCAATGGAATCTACTCATAAATTCACACACAAATCCAACCCTTCAATTCAGGTGGCAGGAAGAGATCAAAAGGAAATTGATGGGAACATTAATACTATCCACCATCATTAAAGGTCAAACCAATTGACCTATGACATTAGACTCTAATGCAAACATCCAATGATAAGACAGTATAGGAATTGTGTCTCATTTCATCCTCTTGTGATTCCAATTCCAGAATCAGAGTTGCTTTTCCTTCCCCAGAGGGAATTAAGGAGTTTCTGGAGAAAGTGATGAGGAGTTGGAGGACAAAGACTCAAGTGCCTTGTCTCTAACCCCAGTTTCACATCCTCAAGGGCCCTCAAATGATTCCAATGTTACAATGTTCCAATGTTCCTGCGCAGGAGTGTCTGTGTTGATGTGGGCATCGGAGCGTGTCCAATATTCCCTAAAAGCCCATCTTCCTATCTGTCTTTCCATCTGAGCCACTTAGGGGAATGAGGAATAAGGGGTGTGTGGGGCAGATGGCACTTGACCTCATCCCTCCTACTACCCTATGACCGTACGACTGCCCTCAGTCTCTGCCCTCAGTCTCTCTCCTAATGAAGTAGAATTGGAAGTTTGAGTTGATGTCCTGAAGGAAGGAATGAAGGGATAGGTTGGATGTTGGATGTTGTAATGGTTGGATGGAAGTTGGTTGGTAGAAAGGGCGTGTTAGGATGATAGTAATAAAAGTATCTTGTGGAGTCTTCACTTTGAGAATCTAATTAGAGCCAAGGGGAGGACAATGAAAGTGGAGAAAGTGGAGAAAGTGTAGAAAGTGTAGATAAGAGGGGAACTCATTACGGATCCAATTCCATCTGAATTGCCACAATCAAAATAATACTCATGAACTACTGACTGAGAGGAGGAGGGGGAAGAACATTTAGAAAACAATTACATTCAATAGACAGATAGAATTCTAATGGTATCTTATGATACAAGGACACATTCATTCATTCATAGGTTGATGAATTCTTTGGTTGAAAGTGAAGGAGATCTCCAAAGGAAACGAGTATTGATCCTTTGGAAAAAGAAAGTCTATGCTCTGGATGGAACAGTGTGGGATGGAGTGTGAGTTTGTCTTGGTGGATAAAGGAAGGAGGATCCCATTAATAATTCCATCCTCTGTGGTTTAATCGCCACTGCTACAGAGTTACACTTCAACCAACATCGCATTAGCATAGTCTCAAGAGGGCTGTAGCCAAAAGGAAAGGTACTGGAGAAATGTAATCTATGGATATTCACTTGTCAGCAGAAGAGAGTTAACCATAACATACTAAAGGAATAAGAAGTTAACTACCAATAGTTGTATAATATACACAGTATGTAGTATGTAGTTGTACAGTAGTTGACATAGTTTCTGTTTTCTGAATGTAGTTTTTATTTTCTCTTGTGATTATGATAACTTTTGATCCTTTTGGAAAGTGTTCCTTTCTCACTCCCTAGTGAAAGTTGGGTTAATTTAGTTTTAGAGGGAGTGAAATCCCCTGGAGATTCCCATCCATTGTCCCCTCCATTGTTCTTCCCCTGATTGAATTAGCAAGTGAAAGTGTGTAAAGACGAAACCCCTTTAGTGGAATGCAACAGTACAGTATACAGTACTGCAAGTATGGAACTATCCAGTCAGAATGACTCAACTGTTGAATAGTTGTGAGTCAGGATGGAATTTAGCATTGGGATGCATTGGGGGTTGTGTGAACTGTTGTAGCATATGCTAATGGCCCACTCCCTTCTCATCAGGAATCAAATCAAGGCCTTTCTCCCTCTCTGTATGGATAGAATAGAAAGGGAAGAAGAAAGAAAGGGGACAATTCCAATAATATTTCTGGAGAAACAATTTCTAATTATATTCAGAAGAGGAGGAGGAGTGGAAGGGCTCTCTTGGGATTCAACCAACCACTACACTACACTCCAACTGAACTCCCTCCATCAGAACTTCAATTAAGTTCCAGGCGACTGGGGAAGTGTGACCTTACGACCTCTTCCTTTCACTAGAAAAAGGATCAACCCAAAGCCAATTTGTACGTAAGGATTCCAGTAGGAGACAAGGAGAAGACATGGCAGAAATAGAAGACAGGGAAGACAGGGAAGACATGGAAGCCACACAAAAGGAAATGACACGAGGGAAAGAGAAAGGAAAGGGAAGGGAAAGTCTCCCCTCTTTCCCTCTTGTGTCCAAAGAAAGTCCCTTTGAGTACAGTGTAAATGGTGATGGGAAACATTGGTCCAGTGGTGATGAGGTGATGATTCTGAGGTCATTCAGAGGGGAAGGAAGGAAGGAAGGAATTGTAATGAAAGGGGGACATGAGTCAATTACACAAGGGACACTCTTCAATACTCCCAAATGAACACTTTCACTGTTTCACTCGACAATTAAAACACTTGCACTTGGAAGGAATGAGTCAGAAGTGACCTCTGCCCTCTGGAACCTTCTGAATGTTGAATGTAATCCATATCATAAGATGTAAACAAAAGGATCTTCATCAGCATCACATTTGTCCATCATCTCCTAATCCCTCCACTTACTTCCTGTTTGTTTTGCACTCTGTCAGTCCATGACATGAGGTCATGTCTTATAAATCATTCTCCAATAAATGTCACCTTAAGGGACCATAAGTCTAAATGAGTCTCACTCTTCAATGGGCTCTTTCCATCTGCCCTTAACAAAGGGGTTTCACAAACAACAGAATAACAAAGGATATCACCATTCAGAATGTCCTTTGAATGAATTCCAATGGCTTAAATGAGACGTAAGTGAGGAAGGGACTTAAGGGTACAGATGATATGNAAACATCCCTTCTCCCTACTATTGGTAGTTGAGGAATGAGGAATTTCCGACCCTTCAGCTAGGAATGGAGGAATAAGGATAATTCTGAAATTGGTGCTGTTGAAGTGAGTTTCAATTAAAACTCATTAAAGTCTAAAACAAAGTTAGTAATCCAACTCCAAACTTTCTACACTGATTGGGACAGAGTACTTTTCAAGTGGAGTTTGAAACAAGTGTCCAAAGTACCAAAGTGTATGCAAACAAAAAGTCCTTCAACTTTAGACTCCTCAGCACCAAATACGACAACTCAGGACTCGGGACAAGTCATAGTCAGGGGGACTTTAATTGAGGGGTTGAAACTAGGTGATGAGGATAAGGGTAGGAGGACCCTTATACAGTAACCGTTGTCCCTTTGAAGAGTAGTATGGTCTGTTAAGATCCCTTTGGATCGGATCCTTTTCCTTCATATTGAATTAGATGTTGGATGTTTGATGGATGGATTGATGTTTGGAATTGGACATCAAGGGCCAAGGTGTATGTCCCCATTGGGACTCCCTCAGCCTCCGTTGCGTTGTTGGATCTGAAATCAATATGATGGTTGCTGGTTGATGTTGGAAGAAGAGGAAGCCAGAGGATTGGATCATTGGATGCTGTTGAGTGGAAGGTACTTTGTAAGTATAGTTTGGAAGGAATGAAGTGCCCTGGAGGCAGTTGAAGTCCAAAGCTAACCAACCTTCATCATGATGGCCACCACGAGAAGCAACTTCCGAAATCCAACCTCCCCCTCTCCCTTCCACATCGAAACAAAAACGGATTACATTATAAGAACAAGGTTCTGCCTTGTGATTCCGATCTGGGTCTGCTTGTGAGTCAACCATCTCCATGGCCACACAAACCCATCCATCATGTCACGTCGTGTGGACGGTGACAGTCCAAGGGAGGGAGGAAAGGAGTGGTGACCTTAAAGGGACACTCCAAATGAAACTAATTCAATAACAATTAATTACACTCTCACTATGACCCAATTTACACTCAAATCCTCAATCATCCTTCTGTCAATCCAAGAAATACCCCCAGAGGGACTCCTACTATGTCCCAATACCCCACACACAACCACCACACATTGAATAACATTGAATGAATGTGTGTGAAAGTGCGCACTCCCTTCTATATGACCATTCCATTCCATTCTCTTCCATAGCTTCCTCTACCCTGTCTTCCAGTTACTGGAGAAAACGAGAGGACCGCAGCTCATAAATTAGAGTCTGGAAAAGGGAAACCACGACGTACAAATTCCCTCATTCCGAATGTCCAATTTAAAAGGAAGTATGGAGAGTCCAAAGGGCCCCCATCCCATGTTGATGAGGAGGGTACTTTAATAAGTGTGCTTGTGTGTAACCTCCATCCATCATCCCATCACTCTCCTCTGGCCCTTATTAAAAGTTTCCGTCCAGCGTAGTGGAGTGGAGGAGTTGATGATAAATCATGTTGGTGGAAGACTTGATCCAACCATACCATCCTCCAGTCTCCCTCCAGTCTCCCTTCCAGTCTCCCTCCAGCATCTGGATAAAGGAGAGAAAGGAGAGAAAGGAGAGAAAGTGGAGCGAACATGAAATTCAGAAATGGAAATCCAGAGATCCCAAAGGAAAACAATTC
>VNWY01001231.1:0-18587 GCA_009869845.1 Pseudachorutes palmiensis | reverse complement strand
CGGGTAGAACTTGGGTTCGGTGGAATTTCAAACTGCCAGGATTCCATGGCTAATGACTCACACATGTTTCGCTGTTGCCTCTTGTCTTGTTTTTCAAATTCAATATTTATTGATACAAATTCATTCTTGAAAACAGATTCTACTTGACCTTTCTAACTTGCATTGATGACCTCTCCTTGTCTTTATGGAATTTTTGTGTGGTAGTTTGATACTGTTTGAACAGAAGTCAACTGTCACATTCCAGGGGATAAATGACTGGGGGGAAGTTAAGAAACCACAAACAGAATTCTCCCATTCCCCTTCCATGATGGGCCTCCATTCCCTAACCTATTTTTCAGACCAAATGTCTCCTTTTGAACTTCCCGCCGGTGACAAAGTGCGGCTGAACTCAAAGGAACTTTGGCCTTTTCCTCATTCCACCAATCACAAATCATCCACTTCCAATCCCTCATCAATTTCCACTGCATCCACCACAATGGATGGTTCTTCTGACTTTCTTCTTTCCTTTCCAGACGACCCTTGCGGAGTGACGTACTGCGCCTTTGGTTCGACGTGTGTCGTTGACGGAGGTCGAGGTTCATGCCAATGTCCGAGTGTCTGTTCCTCTGCGTATGCGCCAGTCTGCTCGACCGACGGAGTGACCTACTTGAACGAGTGCCTCTTCCGGAAGTTTGTCTGTCAACATCAAAAGCCGCTTCGAATCAAGCACTCTGGAGAGTGTGGTAAGGATCCATTAAGCAACAGCCAATCAGAACCTCCCATTCTCTTCCCATGTGGTTTCAATTCAACCCTTCAAGTCTTTACTTTAGACTGGGAAACTCAAAGGGATTCCAAGTGGAGTGGAGCACACTTTGATCCAATGAACTTTGTTAATCCACCAGTTAAAATGATCCAATCAAAACAAACAAAAGACAAAAAAGACCCTTGTCTTGCTTATTATCGTCCGTCTGTCTTTGTTTCTGTTTTGAATTTTGTCCAATTCCCCCAGAGGCCCTTTGGTCTGCCTTAGAAGGAAGTGACAAGGAACTTATCAGCAGATGAAGGAGACGGGAGTTGATGAATGGCCTTTCATTAGACTCTCCTCCAACTGGAAATGGAGAAATTGTAATCTCCCGCCAAAGGAAACGACGACGGAAGGAAGAAGGAGAAGTGGAAAGAAAAACAATTAAATGGGAAAGTATCCCAGGCGGGGAATGTGCTCGGAATTCCACTCTACTCCTTCAACCCACTTACAGCATTTCAAATTTCTTCTCAGACCTTTACACTTTGTGCTTAGAACAAAGGAGAAAGTTGCTTGGAATTCGGTGTTATAGACAAACAATTTTTGAAACAGTTTTTTAACCAGAAAAACATAGACTGCCATTCTCTGTTCTTAATTAAACACTGGCTCTCATGCTTGCATGGTTATAAACCATTAAAAAAATTTTTTATCGGATTTGCTTGTCTTCGTGGTCACCCGTGTCCCAGTTACCCGATTTTTTCTTGACACAATGACTAACTAGGGCCTTTAGACTTATGCCTTTGACATCCAGTGAAAGCACAATACGAAAATGGATGAAGAATTAAACCTTTAAATTTATGAATTAGCTAGGTCATAGGGTCATAGGGTCACAATGTCAAAAGGGACATAGGGTCATAAGCTCACAGGGTCATAGGGACATAGGGACATAGGCTTACACGGTCATAAGCTAACAGGGTCATAGGGTCATAAGGTCATAGGTTGCACACACATAAAGAATTGTTGTTCCTATGGAGGCTTTAAATTGCTCGTATGTGGTCTGTGGTGATGGTGATATTTCCCCCTTATCACTTTCTGTAATGGGAGTTTAAAATCTTCCTTAAGTGTGGCCCAAGAGCGCGTGAATTTGAATAGATGATGATCACCAGAGAGAAGCAACCGGCGGTTAGCGTTTCCTTGAAAAGATGAAACGGAACTTTTTTGGTGGTAAAAAACTTTTTAATTAAGCACACGATTTTTCATTCATTTAATTAATTTTTAGAGAATGAATTCAAAAACTTTCGCTTCTGGTTCTCGTTTTTTTTTCCCAAAAGTTGAAATGTCATAATCAAAGGGACGACAGAAAAAGCTGTCAGTCACACAAAGCTCATAAGGTAACTGAAGGTATGTGTTGGTGACAGAAATTGTAAAAGGATTGGGTCAGTCTTCCACCCGCCAATTCAATTACTTTCATTCAATAAAGTTAAAATCTCTTCCATGTGTCAACCGAGTTACAAAGTATGTGTCACTTTCTACTTCAAAAGAAATCCCACGCACACAATGGCAAACCAAGTGGAAAAGACGGACGCAATTTAAAATTAAGTAGAAACCACGAGGGCTCTGCGAGAGACAAACATTTTGAACTGACACCTAAGCTGCTAATTAAGATTTATTGCTAATAAACCAACAAATCCAAAGCTTAATCAAAGACTCATTTCTCGCTACATTTCCACCACAGGAACTCTAAAGTCCAATAAGCTTCTCTTTTGTAACGTTTTCTTTTATGTTCAACAACCCACTGTTTATTACAAATGTCCCGCGCCTGGATTTGACAGCTTTTGCCTCATTACTTTCCCTTCTGCTTTCCGTCTGGGTCACGTGCCAGCAGCCTTAGACTTATTCTCTGTGTACATTAGTACAACAGTTGAAAATTGCGAGAAATAACGTTTCTGCTAACTGCACATTTACAAGAGTTCTGGAAATGTTCCTCTGCGCTTGACTCGAGGGACGTGGTCAGAGCCACTTTCGCCTAACTGCAGAAGCAATGGAGTGGAGATATTTTGACGAAAATCGAAAATCCCTGGCTATAAGTTCCCACATTGGGCATTTATTTGTGTGAGAATGGGGAGAAAGCAGATGGATCTGGAGTCTAACGACACCCGCCTCCCCACCAAGGATTTTCCCAAGTGCATAAAAATGATGTCGGGCCATAATGTTCTGGTGGTAATGTCGCCCTTTGGCATCAGGCGCTGGATTTGAAGGGAGGAAATGAGTCTAAATGGATCCAAGGAAGGGAAACACACTACCGAACTACACCTCCAGCCCCACCCAGTCTACCGGAAGTGATTCCTAATGAGAGCCTTTGGATCCACTTAATCCAACCGTCATCCAAACTTAGACTCCACTCAGGCTCAAGGAACAGACACACTAAATCCATTAAACACTCTCGTCTCCTATCCTCAACTTGCAGCAAGGCTTCAAACCACTTTTTAAAATAAAGTGCCAAATCAACCCTGCCCTGGGGAAAGGAGAAAATCACGAAAGGAAAGTAACTGGCCACCAGAAATTAGAAACTCAAGGACAAAACACAGAGCTTAAACATCAACAATTCCCAAGAATTTCCCACAATTCTGCCAAAATTCCTCAAAATTCCTCAAAATTCCTCGAAATTCTTATAAAATGTTCCCAATTTCAGTTATCATAACCTACTAACAGTGAAATTAACAAACTTAGTAACCTAACCATGTCAAATTCAACTGTAATTGCAAGAACGGAAGGTGTTTCTATTCTCTCGTTAGGTTAGAATTCCAGATTTTCAAGTTCTTTGTTGTTCTTAGTTCATTTGGTGCATCATAGGAGTTCAACTGCCCTTGAATTTTAGCTTTCATCTTCCCTTTCTTTTGAAGGTTTTCAAGGGAGCCTTCATTGCTTTATTGGTTGCAAAATTAGAAATGAGAGTTGACTGCGTAGTGCATTAGTTGGAGATTTGAAGCCTTAGAAATGAGGCCGAGGCAGGCGTGGTGGTAATGATTTCAAAGAAACCTACACACTCGACTTTCTCGCAAACAAGAAATGAGAACTTTCTCCTTGAAAACTTTCACCCATCCCTTTTCTGTTCCAGGAAATTCCTTTCTCATTCTGCCCAGAGTCTCGGAAGTGAAAAGGAGTTTTCCACCTCATCCTCAGTTTTCATAATTCTTCAGTATTATTCTAAAATTCTTAAACAAAAGGGAGAATGTGGCGCCTCCTATTGGTTGTCTCATCCCTTCAAAGTGTTTTATCCGTTCCTCATAGTTGCTACTTGTTTCATGCAGATATGGCCGACCCTTGTGCAGACAAAGCGTGTCTGTTTGGCAGTCGGTGCATAGCATCACCGGATGGTCACTATGCCACTTGCGAATGTCCATCGTCCTGTCCAAACTACGGTGACACTGAAGAGTCACTCGCAGTCTGTGGATCAGATGGTAAGCAAACAACATTAATCAAATGGAATTGTGGGTTAGACATGTCTTCTAATAATTTAGGAAAGTTATACAAAAACAAATGTGAGCTAGACCGACATGCGTGTCAACAAGCCAAAAACATTTCAGTCAAGTATATCGGCAAGTGTGGTGAGTTTTACATTATTATGAAATCCAATTCCCAGTGGTTTTGTCTCTTATGCGAGTGTAACTGTGTAAAGCACGGGAATTCCCATGAGATTATTACCATACATTTCCTGCTTATATAGCAAGTGCCCACTAGCTTTACGTTTTGATCTAAAGCATTCGGATCCTAACCTTATTTTTCTTCTTCGCTTCTCTTCATCTTGTTTTTGTCGGACATTTTTATCCGCATGGAGGCATGAGGCTGGATCGTAAAATCTGGAGAGTGGTTGGTGCTAAATCTGAAAAAGAAGGAGGACATTGAGTGTCTCGTTGAAAGGGGCAGGGCGGTGGCAGTTTGTCTTTTATTGCTCATCGGTGTCCACTTTCACTCTCTTGTCGACCCTCACTTTCTCCACGTGGCAAAAAGTGAAATTCCAGGACTTTCTTCTTATATTTTTAGTAGCACAAGCATACTTCCAGGCTCTAAAGTTTATGATTTTGTCCCTCGTACAATGAAGGAGAGTCACAACCATATTCCCTTCTTTTCACCTGGTTTGTTAAGTTTGCTGCTTGATTTTCCTTTTGTGCTCCACTGGATATTCTTTTGTTCTCCAATCAACAATGTCAACAAAGTTAGGTGTCATGCAATTTCATTGATTTTCTGTTTTTCCCAATTCCAGACCCATGTGAGGACGTTCTTTGTGGACCTCCACAAGTCTGTCACTTGGACGAAGAACGACGGCCCGTTTGTAGATGTGCTGAAGTCTGCTCTCTCGAAATGAGCCCAGTCTGTGGGTCCGATGGTAAAGAAGTTGTAAACTTCTGTGTGCATCTTCTAACGTTCATTTTCTCACAGGAAAGACGTACAGTTCGGAGTGTGTGATGAAGCAAGAGGCTTGTCGCTCGAGGCGGGATTTACGAATAATCTACAGAGGGAAATGCTCTTCAGGTAAAGTGAAGGCTGTCGTCTTGTAGCCATTTCTTATCAACTTGAATTGATGGGGTTGAAACCAAGAGGGAATCTTTGTGTAACGGGCTTTGGGCCGAAGTGCGTGTTTGAATGGCGGGAAGCGATTAATCTTCCGATGATCCCTCGACGCTTCCTTTCAATGGAAGTGAAATCACTTTCACTTCAAGCCAATGGGATGTCAGCACTACTCATTTATCAAATCACTTTGCATAAAACGCCATTTCAACCACTACTGCCCAGCAGCAAAGCTCCACTGGCTTACAAAACGTTTTAAAAACGTTCACACATTGGTCCATTTGCACCACTATAATAATTAATTTATCCAATTTCATCTTTTCATTTCATACATTTCATCTTACTTCCAGGTGTCAATCCATGTGAATCTCTCGTATGTAATGGCCACAAGGCATGTGCCATTGATCGATTTGGAATTGCCCAGTGCACATGCGCAATGGTTTGTGACCCTGTTGTTCAACCAGTTTGTGGAGCCGATGGTAAGGCTTTTAGTGTTAAAAACTTCAGTCAGAATTCTTCAGAATTTGTTTCTTTTTAGGGAAAACTTATGCGTCTGCGTGTGAGTTGAGCGCCATCTCTTGCCGTGAAGGGAAGGACATAGCTGTGGCGTACAAAGGGGCTTGTGGTGAGTTTGAACTTTTTATATTTTATACAATGAACTCCACAAAAAAGAAAAAGGTGCGAAGAATTTTCTTTTTCGCTCGTTTCTTCTCTGTCCAATTTCCTTGATTTGCCTGTGGAGGCGTGGATTTCCATTTCGACTTTTTCTCTTGTGATCATCTTGAATTTGAAATGAAATTTCCCTTTGATGGAGACAAATGCGTGGCATGTCTGTTTCCATTCAAAGGCCTTGTGTGTGTAGGAAGATGAGAAACGGCCATTTCCTCATGTTTTAAAAACAATATTTCTTCCCGGTTATGCGAGCATCTGTCAGAGCAAGACAAAAGGAAAGAATCATCGTTCTCTTAACACATCCGAATGTATTCATTCCCAACAAAACTTTCCTTTCTTCATGAAATATGAATATTTTGGATTAAAAGGAACCATCCCTTTGAAAAGTTGTTCCTTTAGTAGAGAATTAAGAAGAATTGAGATGAGTTTAAGTGAACGTGACAAGGGAATGGGACCACGCCCTTTAAACGATTCTACTTTTCTCCTTTACTTTCACTACAAACTACCACTTGAGTTCCATTCCCTGAGATAAACTTAAATGCCATTATTCCAAACAACACAAATTCACCTTTCAAGCTAATAACAGAAGTGGAACTCCCTCCTTTTCCTCCAATGGGAAGGAAGCACTTGTGGTGAAAAATAAAGTGATGAATGGCATCAAATCACGCCATTTGATCAACCAAATCATTACATAAAATGAACCACTTTGGACTGGAAGTTAATCAACTCTTAGTGGATAAGAATTGCCTAGCGAAGCCTGAATTTTGAAGGATTTATTACCATTCTTTTCAGCAGAGTATGGAAACTTGTGTGCTCATCATTCCTGTCCCCACGGGGCGACATGCTCAGTAAGAGAAGGCGTGGCGACATGTTCATGTGGCGACTGTTCCTCCGACTACGACCCTGTGTGTGGATCTGACGGCGTTTCCCATCAAAACTTGTGTCGCCTCCAGCAACTGGCGTGTAGTTCAAACACCACGATCCGCCTCCTGTACCCTGGACTTTGTAGTAAGCCCGCAATAATTTCAAATCTCGTTCCTTTGTGTCTTTCATGTCGCTCTCCCTTGAGACTTTGTCCGTTGACTCTTGTTCCTTTTGATTCCACTTGTTTTTCCAGACCTCATTCGGGATTTTAGTCCTGACGGTAAGAGCAGCCTTTGTGTCTTGTTCTCCCATGCACGGCGGAATGAAGCCGATTTTTAAATTTTCATCACCTCCGAATGCATTGCACAAGCACACAAAATGTTCTTACTCACAATCCCTTTTGTTATGTAACTCACATCATACGCTTCAAATCCTAATAAAATTCAAAATAAAAACTTTCGTTTTGTTTTCGCAGACGGGTGTGAGCAACGTCAGTGTGACTTTTACGGCCTTTGTGAACCCGATGGGCACAACCAGGGTGTAACCAAATGCGTCTGCGCAAAGAACTGCTCAAAAGAGGTACACTTCATAGTATTATTGGTGGAAATAAATAAAAATTCATTTGGATTGACAGTTGTCTGATTCTGGAGTTGTCTGTGGGACTGACGGTGTTTCTTACAATTCCGAATGTGACTTGAGGACCACTGCTTGTCTTCAACAAAAGTTTAACGTCGTCGCCTCCAAAGGACATTGCGGTAAACTTTCTTCAATTTCTAATTCAGAAGCTCCTCTGTTCCTCCATTCCCCGCTGAGTCTTGGAGAGGACTCTATTCCCGCCGAGTTTTGATTGTGGACGGAAGTCAAGTGGCAGCATGGGGTTCCTTAATGATGACAAATGGGACACTTTGCCCACTCACTGTGTTCCTACTCTCTAGATTTATGTCACGGGGTTCATTGCAAGTTCGGGGCAAAATGTGACCGGGGGGTCTGCATTTGTCCACAAAATTGTCCACGCACAAAGGAACCCGTCTGTGCTTCCAACCTCATCACATACAACGTAAGCTAAGGATAATTCCAACCTCTAAAAAGGAACAAATTATCACACAATTTCATTTAGAATGAGTGCGAGCTACAAAAGGCTGCTTGTAATTTGGGAATTCATCTCACTCTTCACTTTTACGGAGACTGTGCAGAAGGGCTCACCCCTGGAAGTTCAAACAAAGGCAATAGAGGAATGGATCTGCCATCTAACGGCGGTGGAGCGCAAGCTCCTCTCTGCGATTCTATTAGATGTGAGCATGGCTCCGTTTGTGAGTTAGGGACTGACGGCTTCCCACGATGCTCTTGTCAATTCAATTGTTCGAACTTCCCTTCTTCGGTTTTGGCACGACGGATTTGTGCATCGGATCTGAAACTGTATTCATCAGAATGCGAAATGAGGAAGGAAGCTTGTCACCGCCAGAGGGAGTTGCGACCAAGGCCGTTGGAACTTTGCGAAGGTAAGAATGGTCCAATCTGCCTAACTTTTAACCGCCAAATTTGAAGTTTGCGGTTTAAATCATAGAAGCGGAGGCTATTCCATGCCATGGTGAAATCCCTTTGAAAAATGGTGACACTGGGGAGGACCTTTCCTGTGGAACTGGACCGAGTCTTTGGAGTTGCCCTTCAGGAAGCTTCTGTCATCGAACGCCAAACTTTGCCAAATGTTGCAACAAAAGTGAGCATAAAAACTTGCAATCTTTTTGAATTTTCATTTTTGGCATGAATTCAGCAATCCCTGAGGATGTGGGTTCAACAAAGCGTCCCAGCCTCAACTCTCCAAAATGTGCCACTGAAAAACATGGTTGTTGCCCTGATGAAATGACACCTGCACTTGGTCCTGCGCATGCAGGATGTCCATCACGTTGTCAGTGTAACAAATTAGGATCCGTCCATGAGACATGTGACCCAGTGTCCCATGAATGTGTGTGTCTGCCTGGTGTTGGTGGGACAAAGTGTGACAGATGTTTACCAGGCTACTGGGGATTACAACGGAGCTCTCTAGATGGAGGTCAAGGATGCAAAAGTAAGGTTAAACAGGGTCACTCACCTATGATCACATGTCATTGACCTCCCCTTGACGTTGTCTTTCCCGCAGGTTGTGCTTGTTCTAAATTCGGTTCAGTTCGTGACGACTGTGAGCAAATGACTGGGCGTTGTGTCTGTAAGCCAAATGTTTTAGGAAGGAAATGTGACGCATGCGCAGAAGCAGAATTTCTGGGACCTTACGGCTGTACATCAGGTAACATCGCTTAAGTTTTTAGTCATCTTTCTAAAAAATGAATAATTTAGATCCAATCAACTTGGGCGCAAGCTGTGAAGATGGGAGCGTCATTTGCTCCTTTGGTGCTGAATGTGAAGAGGATGGGAATCGAGCTGGTTGTGTTTGCAACATTCATTGCGACGGCGCCACTAGTGAAGAGAAACGAGGAGTAAGGAGCTGCTCATGCGCAGTTGCTTCTTTGGCTTGATATTTCACATGCTCAACAGGAGGTTTGCGGTAGTGATGGGTTCACTTATGAGTCTGAATGTCTCGTTCGTCTTCAATCTTGTCGAGCACAACGGGGGATTTGGGTTGTCACTAAAGGCTCTTGTCCAGATTCAGGGGAAAACGGAAACGTCGGGACAGAGCGACCAGTCCATTTCTGGACAGAAAGTGACTATACAGAACCAGGTGACGAGCAAGGGTTGATTGGAGTCAGGAGAGGGGGTTCAAAACAAGGGAAATCAACAAGGCACATTCATGACATCAGCGACCAATTCACTTCAGTCACTTCACAGGTCAGGACAAGGTCATCATCAAGGTCAACATCTTTGGCTTCTCTACTTTCTTTCTCAACAGATGGCGAGTCATCTAGGAGAATTTTGTGGAATTTCTTCAGAGTGTGTTACAGAAAACAGTCTTTGTCTCAATGGTTGGTGCGTCTGTGCAGAAGGGTTTCTGGAAGACGTCGAAACAATTCAATGCAAACGAATAATTTGTAAGTTCCACTAAAAAGAGGTTCTTTGAATAACATTCCTTTTTGCAGTTTCACATTTGAACGGACCTGCTTCTTGCTCAGAAGAAATTTGCGATAGAGATTCTGTTTGTTTTGACTTTCACAACTCTTCTTATTCCTGCGTTTGCCCCTTGGGAAAAGGAAGCGAAGGAATTTGCACTCATGATGGTATGTAAGCTTTAAAAGAAAGAAACACAAAGGGAATAAAATTGCATTTCAGAATCTCCGCTGCCATTCTTTGGAGGAAAGTCGTTCATAGGGGTTGGGAAACTGGCAGGACATCATAAGCTCAGTATCGAATTGGAAGTTACTCCGTTCTTCGATCATGCGCACGGCATCCTTCTTTTTTCGTCTCAACATGCCAACGGTACCGGAGATTTCCTATCCCTTGCTCTCATTGACGGGTAAGAGAAAAATTCAAACAAATTAAAAGTAACTTTTCTTCAAATTCTACATTTTTTCTACAGCTACGCTGAATTCCGCTATGATTTGGGAGATGGAGCTGCAATTTTGAAGTCTGCTACGAGACTCCGCTCTGGTGGTGCTTACCAAGTTGAAGCCAAACGGTACAATCGAGATGGCCTATTGCGTGTAAATGAAGAAGAGGATATCAAAGGGACGTCTCCTGGGACAATGAAGTCACTCAACTTGGACCATGGTGGATATTTGGGCTTTGTCCCACTCAACTCTACAAGGTCAAAGTTCAAAGATTCCGCAAAGTCATTCCAAAAATTCTCTACCTCTAACTGTTCACAGGGTTTGGGAAGCAGTTGGGACTTCAGCTGGTTTTGTTGGATGTATTCACAAGCTAAAGGTCGGAAGGAGGTTGATTGATTTCGCCCAAGGGAAAGACCAACTTTTAAATTCTTATAACGAAGTTCACCAGTGCTTCCTGGCCTCCACTTCTAATACAATTTCAACCACACCGATGACCCCAACGGACGAAGGTGATGAAGAGTCATTAGACTTTGCAGTTTCCTTACTCATGAAGAACCCATGCCTGTCGAACCCTTGTCACAATCACAGCGACTGCTGGACAGATAGAGTGAATGGATTCAAGTGCGTCTGCAACCCTAATTACTCAGGTAATTCAAACGGCCATTGACACTTTAAAGGCTATCCCATCTCATTTCCTTTATTTCAGGAGTGTATTGTGACATTGAGTTGAAAACTGTTAAAGAATCAGGAAGGATTTTGGACTTTCGTGGCTTTTCGTTCTTGGAGCTACCAAGAATAGACAGCGGCGCACGACGGTTGGTCATGGAACTGTGGTTCCTGCCTCGAAATCCAAATGGACTTTTACTCTACAGTGGACAGGAGCCTGGTAAAGGAGATTTTGTAGCACTGATCCTCTCCAATGGTTTCATCAGCTTCATTTACGACTTGGGCAGTGGGGTTGCAAATCTGACGTAAGGGTTTTGAGTGTGATTGGTCAGAAGCTAAGGTGTTTATTCCCTGGCAGATGGAGTGAGCCACTTTCCTTGGACAGATGGCACTGGATTGTGGCATCAAGGGAAGGTCGAGATGGAAAGCTCCAAGTCGACGGTGCCCTCCCACTTACTGCAAAATCTCCGCCCACCCTTTCTGAACTGAATCTGGAAATGCCTCTTTTTATCGGTGGAATCCCAGACCTCAACTACCTTCAACGGGAAGTTGGAATTGTGGAAGCATTTGACGGAGCAATCCAGCATATCAGTGTCAACGGGGAATCTTACCAAACTGAAATTTCTAAAGGATTCAAAGACGGAAGGTTACAGGTCTATGTCGGTGCTCCTTGCCACAATTCGCTTTGCCTGAATGGCGGAACTTGCTATCCACGACTTGAACAATTCGTTTGCCTCTGCCCACCGGGAATCACAGGGGACAAATGCCAACATGAGGATAGACAGTTGGACTAAATATCATAATTAAATCAAGACAATAAGAATGAGTGTGGCCCCAGGAGTGTTTTAAATATCGCTCTTTCTACTGCCGGTGACACACGTGAATCAGGCGCGTGTCAGGTATCATTACTTACTTGTGTAGAATGCAAAAGTGCCTATTGAATTCTGTTTTTATAACAAGTTTATGCTAAGGGCAGTTAGTCATGCCAAAACAAGAGAATAAATATTCAAGGGAAACATGATTCCTTCCTTCAGGATACTTAAAATAATCCTTTTGACCAAAGGGTATTGGGAGAAACCAATTCTGCGTTTGAAGTATTGCAAGGAATCGTAGTCAATTTACAAGTATTTTTAATTCAGGAATGCTTGAAAAGCAAAATCCATGCAAAATTCTGGTGGGATAATTTACAGACGAACCAATGCCACACGCAGTACTTTGGATTGAATTGTAATTTCATCAGTGATGATCTTTGATGGGCGTCTCTTCGTAACTTTCGATCGAAACGATTCAATAGCTTCAGAAGATTCTGATGACTCGATCGTCGTGTCAGATTCTGAAGAGTCAGTTTCGCAGCTCTTCTGTTGGTTTTCCGGAAGATGGGATTTCATGTGACACGTCAAATCCTTTGCTCTCGAGAACGTTTTCCGGCAAGCATAACACGTGAACTGATCTTCTTCTTTGTGGTATTTAGTCATGTGCCTACCAAAGAGGACAATTCCCCTTGCACGGTATTTGCAAACCGTGCAGAAGAGTATCTCCCTTGTGGTGTGACTGCGGAGATGGCCTTGCAAATGAGCCTTTCTGGTGAATTTCCGACTACACTTGGGACAATCAAAGAGTCCTTCTTTCGTATGAATACGGAAATGGTCTTGTAGTTTTGAATTTGTAAAATACGCCATGGAGCAAAAGGTACACTTGAAGCTTGGATTTCCATTATGGATTCTCACATGGGCCTTTAAAATTTGTTTAGATTTGAAGGTTTGATGACATTCTGGACACCCAAAGGGTCTATCGTCAGTATGAACAACCGAGTGTACGTCTACTTCAGCTTTGGTTTTGAACTTTTGTTGACACACTGGACACTCGTATTTTGGTTTTTTGTGTCTGATCATATGCATGTGGAGAGCATTCTGCCTTTTAAAAGTCATGTGACACTTTTGACATTCGTATGGCTTTGTTTTTGAATGAGTAATCAAGTGTGATTTGAGCAGGGCTTTGTATTTAAACACTTTCTGACACTTGGGACACTCAACTGCCTTTGCTTCAGAATGTACTTGGACATGGGACCTCAATGTCCGCATCGACTTGAATTTCTTGTGACATTCCTCACACTCGAATGGCCTCGTATCCGAATGGACGGAAGAGTGGGTTCTCAGCTCTACTTTTGTCTTGAATTTCTTGGGACAATCACTGCACTCGAATTGCCTAGCAGTTGCATGGGTGTATTTCCAATGGCGACGGAGGGCGTGCTTTGCGTTGAACTTTTTAGGACATTGGTCACATTCAAATGGCGTTGAGTTAAAATGTTCAGCAGTGAAGTGTGCCATCCGCTCGGCTTTCGTGAGAAATGCTTCATCACAGTTTGGGCACTGGAATTCTAGGTTCTCGGTCTTCATTACGATTTTTTTTTGCAAGATGATGTCTGAAATGGAAAATAAGAAGAGACATTGGTAAATTGTGGATAAAAGAAAGCAAAACCGGAGTCTATATTTAAATAAACCTTGAGGAAGACTCAATTCGAACACGTCTGAGAGTTAAACTTTAGGTTTAAATTCCGAAAAAATTAAAGGTGAAAGGTTAGAGCAGTTGATTTTTGAATTTTTTTATTTTAGCGAAATAAGCTGGAAGTGGTTAACTCTCCTTTGAATTCGAATGAAATATTTGTATAGCTAAAACTTACGCTTCTAGAATTATTACCTTTTAGTTGAAATTGCACCACTTGTTTACTTTAATTTCTTGTCAGTTGCAGTCTCTTTTTCAAAATGAAGCAGTCCCTTTCTTTTTCAAGAAGTGATGCTATTTTGGGAACATCCAAAGAAAAAACAATTCCTAGAAAAACCCAAAGGATATGAACCCTTATGGCCCTTCCATATGTCATGCGACACTCAAATATTAGAACAGAGTGGAATCCCATTTTGAAACCCAAAAGATATAATTTACAGACGAACCAATGCCACACGTAATACTTTGGATTGAATTCCTTCAGATGAAAATAATAAACCATAAACAGTGATTAACCTTGAAAGGACTGCTTCATTTGCATTGCTAATATTTTTTTATTATCTAAAACTGAAGTGTTGTGCTCTTAAACTTTTGTTTATCCACTTTGAGTGACAACCTTTGACATTGGCGATGGATTAAAAGCAATTCCAGTAACGAAACAGAATTTAGTTCAAATTATCTCATCAGGAATTAAACTCCAAAACTGGTTTGTAATTTGGCCATGATTCTAGAGGCGACGATCCTTATTTGTTTAGTGATTACAATTGCACTCTATTCCAAAAGGCGTCATCCAAATTATCCACCAGGTCAGTTAACAATTTAAAAAGAAAAGTTTCATTTAATTTTGAGCTTTTCAGTTGTGAGGATTTCATTCCCCGTTGTCGGTCATTTGCCATACTTTGCAAAATATGGGAAACTTGGATTGCACAATTTATTCATCCAATGGGGCTTGGAGTCTAAATCCGCTGCTATTGGAGCAGACTTTGGAGCTTTCAGGTTTTTTTACTTCTTTAAAGTTACTCCGTGATTATCCTTTAATAATAATTTCCATGAATTATAAGGACTGTGGTGTTGAACGATGCTGGGCTCATACGAGAAGCATTCGCCCTCCCTGCCTTGGCCGGAAGACTTCAAGAACGGGTATTCTCAATCAGAGGTGGTGACGACGGTGTGAATCGAGGTAATCTTCATTAAAAGTTGGGTATTCACGATCTAAACTTAACTTTTCCAAGGGTTGATTTGGAGCGATGGACCACATGGAATCGAGCAAAGGGTAAGAGGAGGCACTTTTGGTCGCATTGCTCCCATTATTATAATTTGCAGACCTTTACAATTCGCCATTTGAAAACATTTGGATTTGGACGGAAGTCGATGGAGAGTGTAATTCTATTAGAGGCAGCTGAACTTCTTCAGGGATTCAAGAGAGATGCTTTATTTTGTGAAAGAAACCGAAATGAATATCTTGTACCGGCGAGTGGTTTTTCCCAGCTCGCTAGTTTTCAAGTAGACGCACGGTATTCTCAATCACAGGTGGTGACGATGGTGTGAATCGAGGTAATCTTCATTAAAAGTTGGGTACTCACGATCTGAACTTAACTTTTCCAAGGGTTGATTTGGAGCGATGGACCACATGGAATCGAGCAAAGGGTAAGATGAGGCACTTTGGCCCGCATAGCTCCAATTGTTATAATTTGCAGACCTTTGCAATTCGCCATTTGAAAACATTTGGATTTGGACGGAAGTCGATGGAGAGTGTAATTCTATTAGAGGCAGCTGAACTTCTTCAGGGATTCAAGAGAGATTGCTTCCAAACCAATTTCAACGTCACAAAGATTTAACGCTGTAAGAAAAAAGTAAATTAAAATTCCAAAATCAAACCGTTTTTATTTTTATAGGCAGTTGTTAATTGCTTTTGGCAGCCATGCACTGGCAAAAGATTTGCTCACGATGACGCCAAGTTGGTCCAACTTCTGAAAGCCATAATGCAGTAACTAAGAAAAAAATGTTTTTCAATTTCAATTTAAATATCGTTTTATTTTATTAGAAACGTTATCATATTTGGTACGGTGGTGTTCTTGCCTTGGTTTCGTGTCATGTTCCCTCAGTGGAGTGGCTGGAATGATTACGAAAAGAACTTTTGGGTACTCCAGAACTTTATCGTTGAACTTGTGAAAGAGCGCATGTCCAAACATCAAGAAGGCGACGCCAATGACTTTCTTGACGTCTACATACAGGAAATTTAAAAACACTACAAATCCAAAATCTAGTTTCTACGGAGAATTAGGAGGTACTCTTTACAACTTTCCTTTTGGGAAACACATCTTAGGTGACATATTTTGAAATGGTTTGAAATTGTTTTACAGTGAGGAATTTGGCCAACACGTTTAACGACATTTTCATTGCTGGAGGCGAAAGCACAAGGTGAGGGTAAATCTTCAGCGCAAGTGCAAGTGCTATTTTGCATTATGTTAAAGCACTACTTTGACTTGGCTGTGCCTTTACTTGGCTACACACCCAGAAGTTCAAGACCAGGCGCAAGATGAAGTGGAGCGAGTCATTGGACCAAACAGAGAACCAAGTTTTACAGATAGAGAATCGTATGCTACAAATTAACAATTCACAAGTTTAAAAGTTAAGCGTGTTACGTTGTGTAGGATGTCCATTCATCGAAGCTGTGATTGAGGAGACAGTACGCGTGAGCAGTGTCATTCCAATGGGTGCCTTTCACAGGGCCACGGAGGATGTCAAACTCCGTCAATTCTTCATTCCCAAGGATACATTGATCCTGGCGAATATTTACAATGCTAATCACGACCCACTCATCTGGGGAGATGACGAAAACGAATTCAAACCAACCCGCTTTTTAAATGAAGATGGAAAGTTTGTAAAGAATGAGTCCATGTTGACCTTCTCAACTGGGCGCCGAAACTGCATTGGTGAAAAGGTGGCTAGGAATATCCTTTTCCTCTTCACCACGTCCATGCTTCAGAAGTTCCAGCTAGAAGTTGACACGAGCTCAGGAGCAGTAAAAATAGAACCCGACTATAGTGGTCTTGTGGGGACTCCATACCCGCATAAACTCATTTTCAGAGAAAAGGCTTCAAATTAGTTCAGGAACAGTAAAAATAGAACCCGATTATGGTGGTCTTGTGGGGACTCCATACCCGCATAAACTCATTTTCAGAGAAAAGGCTTCAAATTAGCAAAGTTGAAATGCTGAATTCAACATTTTAAAATAAAACTGAGCTGAAATCCTTCTGAGAGCAGAAATAGTTCACCAGTTTATTATGGACAGCAGCTTATAAAATCATTTTCCTTAACAAGTTTCTACATTGTTGGGTTTTGTTCGGGCTGGAACAACTAAAAGCAGCCTTCCAATTTACTGTGTCGTGTCGAATTCATATTTGAATGCTACCTTGAGGCTCTGTAGAAAAATAATTTCATCCGCAATTATTATAAATATGGGCCTTTTGTTGGCCATCTGACATTATTCTAGCTCTGGAAACTGGCTTATTTCCAAAGTATCAAAACAACAAGATCTATTATGTATTTTGCTCCACTCCTTCCAAATGTTTGTTCAAAACTTTGTCATAAATTAGATACCCTTCATTTGAAATTCAAAAAGGAAATTCTAGCCAGTGGAAGCTTGAATGGTAAAAAAGCAAATGAACAATTCGTGTTAAATTGCTTGCCTTTCTTAGCAATATATTTTCGACGCCATTTCTATACTTGTGTTCTATACTATACTTTCTATACGCCATTCGTTCTTTTGGCTGTTGAATATTCTCTCTTTCAACAATGAAGTTGTTCCAATTACTATTGCTGTGCAGTGCATTTGGGTTCCAGATGGAGCAAATTCTTGTAGATTTCGTCGACTGTTTTATTTTTATTGTGGAAGTTAATCATACCGTACACATTGAGCAGAGGACGCCACTGGTGAAGCTTAAACTCAACACTTCCGCTCCGACGGCTCACTTTGATCGATTCACAGACAGCTTGAAGGCTAGTTGGATTCATAAAAGGCAAACGTGTCAGTTGATATTCATCATTCACCCAAAAACTGATGGAATCCGATCAACCGCAGACTTGCTTGGTTGGACAGTACAGTGTGACATTGAAAAGACACAAGTCCATACCTGCTACAACCGACACACCTACGTATTGTATATTGGTAAAAAAAAGATGGCATCCCGCCAGTTTAGCATGTTCTCACACATTCCAAACTTTGAACTCTTACGTTACAGTAGAAACTTGATAGAAATGCACTTTGCCATGGAAAAGAGTTGTCAAGGTTCATTTCAAATAACTGTGAATTTCACTAGCATTCGGAGTTTGCAAGATCGCCTTTTTCGAGCATTCGTCGAAGTCCATTGCCTTTTGGAATGGCAGAGTAACGAAAGTGAACCTGAAATGGCTTTTCCAGCTTATCATTCAGGAATGAAAGTTCAACCGCCTCAAGGTTACGAATTCCTTTCAATTACTATAGTTAAAATGGCTACAAGAATCTACAACAAGACACATTCGCGATTAGGAGACTTTGGAGTAGTCAGAGGCCTAGAAGTTTTTGGTGATGGCTTTCACAGAATCGATTTATTTCCGGATTTGACAATCCATGCATTCAGCAATCCAGTATACGAATCAGTGGACATTTATGTCTACGTTACCAAGGAAACTTCATACAATTTTCTAACTTGTGATGGCATTTACAGCTACATCTCATTTGCGGCATACACAAATCCATTTCAATTTGAAGCCTGGCTTGGAATAATGATTTCACTATTGGTAATATCGTTAGCATTGAAGCTTTTTTTTTATAGGAAGGATATCCATGCAAACATAGTAGACACTATGATAAAAATGTTGGTGTAACAGAGCATTCAAGGAATTGTAACCCGTAGAAAATTGTTTGTAAGGAATCTCCTTCTTTTTGTTTGCATTTTTATGTCAATGATTTTGACCAATTCATATCGAGGCAAATTGACTTCAGAGTTAGCTTTGCCACTGCCGCAACAGAAAATTGAGACGGTGAAAGAAGCAGTGGAGAAGGGCTATAGGAGTCTATTTGACCTTCACCCCTACTACAGGGAACAATATTCAAAAGAAACTTTTCCGAGTGC
>VNWY01001230.1:0-18589 GCA_009869845.1 Pseudachorutes palmiensis | reverse complement strand
ATTTGGTTGAGTTTATAATTCATGCGAATTCTCATAATAAATAAACTGTGAATGCTAAAATCTTAAGGTAGCTCTCACAACTTTGGAACTGGACTGTTACTCGAAATGAAAATGTTGGAGAAGAAGTAGGGAAGGTGCTTTTACAGAAATTGTTTATCAATGTGCAGGTATCCTTCCCTTTGAATTCAGAACCTATGAAAGGCCCGCAGTTTTATTTAAATTAAATTAATTAGTGACAGGAAATCTGTTCAACTTAATCGAATTCCTATTCCAAACTATGAAAAGAGCATTTAATTCAGAGACATGTTGACGATGTAGTCAAACCACTCCTAAGTGATGATCAAACTGACGGCCAAGGACAAATTCAAGTTTTTTATTAGATTAGAATTGCATGTTCGTAGATTTGATTTAAACTTGAATCCGCAAATACAAAGCCATCAGTCTACTTTTTGTGTAGAATTAGAAACAATCTCTACGTAGTCTACGGTTTTAATCACAGAATGATTCCCTACATTCTCCTTTTGATTCTTCTGTTCACTTTTATAATATGGAAAATACTATCGAAACAAAGTGCCTACAAATTACCACCAGGTGAAGAAATAAAATTATTTTAAATACAGCGTTAGTTAGACATTTAGTTTAAAAAATCACAAGTTCTTCATCACTTTATACCCAAACAGCAGCGAATGATCCAATACTAGATGGCGATTTGCCATTACCTTTTGCAAAGAGAGTGAAACACATTCGAAATGGAAATTATCTTCAAAAAAAAAAAAAAGTGTGTTATTAGCCTTTTTGGGTAAAAATGATGTAGAGAATAAGCAACTAAGGGAGATAATCTTAACATAGTAAAAGTCATTCAATTAACCATTTTTCGTTTTAGGCCCTCCACAGCTTCCGCTGATTGGTTCCCTGCTGTCAGTACTGTTCACTGATTCCCATGCTTTGGTTGGATTTGGGAAATTGGCTGAGAAATATGGGCCTGTCTTCACTTTGAAAATGGGATCTGTTCTAACCAGTGAGAAAATCAGACATTTTTTAGACTTCCCCGGTAGCCATTTTCTAATTTTCAGTTGTGATCAACGGGCACGAGACTCTTATGAAAGCTATCCATGCCGATGAGTTGAACACCAGAGTTGATGAAAAAGATTTTTGGCTTCTGGAAAAAACAGATTCAATCCCACTTGGTATGTTTTATTGAAAAATGAACAATTGAAATTACATTATAAATGTTTATGACTTTATAATTTAGGAATTATCCTCTCACTGCCTGAATTTTGGTCAAAGACTCGTGCCTGTGCCAACAAGATCCTAAGGAAGTATGGCTTCCATGAAAAATCTAAAACGGGTGAAATTATAGTCGAAGAGTTCCATGAGTTTTGCACTGATTTGAAAACAAAAATGGTCGATGGGGAGCTGTCGATGAAAATGGAGAAAACGTTTAACATAATCTTCTTCAACATTGTGTGGACAATGGTAACTGGCAGGAAGTATAGGAGTGATGATCCAAACACTCTTCGTCTCCTTGATGCTGTAAATAACTACATGATTTCTGGCAATTATGGAGGAAGCATTGTAAACTTATATCCGGAACTGGTGCACATATTCCCTAAATGGACTGGATACACGAAACTAAAGGATGCATGTACAAAATGGAGAGAAATGGTCCAGGTACAGACACAAAAATAAAGTAAAATTTAAATTTTAGTAAATCTCCATTATAAATGTAGGAGACGATAGACGAACATCGCAAGGAATTGGAAACGTCATCAGAATCTGCTAATTTTGTCCAAGATTTTGTCCATTTGATCGACTCTTCTGAAACCCCAGATCATCCACTGGATTCAATATTCACAGGTACGGTTCAGATTACAATTGATAAGGTTAATTCATTTTCTTTTGCAGATGAGAATTTGGTTGGAATCCTGCAAGACTTTATTGTTGGAGGAAGTGACACTCAAGCCCATTTGATGAAATTCCTTATAAGATATTTGCTCAAGTATCCTGATGTACAAACTAAACTGCAGAAGGAAGTGGACGAAGTCGTTGGAAAGAATAGGATGGTCTGTCTCAATGATATTCCGGGGTTAGTAAAGGCAAATTAAAATATATGAGCGAAACTAATTTTGAGATTTGTAGATTGCTGTATCTGCAGGCTA
The DNA here is from genome assembly GCA_009869845.1 of Pseudachorutes palmiensis. Lineage (NCBI taxonomy): Eukaryota > Metazoa > Arthropoda > Collembola > Poduromorpha > Neanuridae > Pseudachorutes > Pseudachorutes palmiensis. Next base: position 16,430 of record VNWY01001230.1, on the reverse strand, counting down.
CTCTGTATGAACACAGGTAAATCAAGTATACAATGCTTCCAAATAAACATTTGTCAAACTGTAATTCCTAGATTGGGAAACGCTGTTCCGGTAGGACCAAGGAAACTTTTAGTCGACTGGAAATTTGGAGAACACCACATTCCTAAGGTATTTGCAATGCACTAAACTTACCATAAACTCGACAGAGTAATGAGAATTCCAATTAACATAGGGATCGCTTATACTCCTCAACTATTTCAATGGTAATAATGACAGCAGTTTCTGGAAAGACCTTCCGGGGTTAGTAAAGGCAAATTAAAATATATGAGCGAAACTAATTTTGAGATTTGTAGATTGCTGTATCTGCAGGCTACTCTGTATGAACTATACAGGTAAATCAAGTATACAATGTTTCCAAATAAACATTTGTCAAACTGTAATTCCTAGATTGGGAAACGCTGTTCCGGTAGGACCAAGGAAACTTTTAGTCGACTGGAAATTTGGAGAGCACCACATTCCTAAGGTATTTGCAATGCACTAAACTTACACCATAAACTCGACAGAGTAATCAGAATTCCAATTAACATAGGGATCGCTTATACTCCTCAACTATTTCAATGGTAATAATGACAGCAGTTTCTGGAAAGACCCGAGCAAATTCGACCCAACTAGATTCCTCTCTGCGGACAACCAGTTGATCAACACTGACAAAATATTTTCGTTTTCATTCAGTAAGTGCTAAGTTGTGTTTATAACTAGAAGTTAATTTTTAATTTACATTTTTGGACTGTGTAGGTAAACGAAAGTGTATTGGAGAACAGTTAGCAAAGACAAGTATGGCCTTAAGTACGGCTACGCTGATCCAAAGCTTTAGTTTTCACGTTGACCCCAGTGCAGGGATGCCTTGTGATGGAGACTTGCTTGGCTTTACAAGAGACACTGTGCCATACCACGTCGTCATTAAAGATAGATCTGCACAATAGTTCAAGTTAGAATTGGTGTTACGTAGAAACTGGGGAAAGAATATTGCATGTGACAACGATCCAATTAACTAGGAAATCAAACATCGCGATTTTTAATCCTTATGTCCGAAAAAAAAAACTAATAAAGGTACTTGATTTTAATTGCCTTTCTTTTAAATGCAATCGATCGTTTGTGAATATCATCCTTCCAAAAGCTCAAACTGGCCTGGAATCATTATTTATATAGGAAGAACGAAAGCTACATGCCGGAAGTCTGCCGGACTTGTGAGAATGCTATTCTTCAGAAGGAAGTTTACGAACTGGCCCACGCGTTTTCCAGCAGGAACTGTTGCCTTTATGATTATAGGGTAGAACAAGTAGAATGTCGGCAGTAAACTCCCCGCTGCTCTTGGAATTATGAGGTGGTATGAGTCTGGGCCAGCCAGGGGCGACCAATCAACGCAAATGATGTTCTTGAAATCTTGCTCAAGATAGGCTACGCACAGTCAAATGTTACTAATTGGTAGACATTTTATTACCACACTATAGCTGTAAGAACCTTTCGAAAGCGTTTGACAAGGGGGTTGCATATACTGCAATAACCAAAACATTCGCTACTCAATAATATCATAGGTGAGACGGGAACTTGTCTACTCTAAATGGCAAATCCGATTTTGTAACTTATGCGCAGAAACCTTGGAAACTTCTTTCAAATGGAAAATGCACTAAAACTTTCAGCAGTTTCCATGTGAGGTCAGGTATAGAAATTGACTTCCTAGGTGACTTGCTTCAGGGTCATGAAGGCTCCGTCACTCAATGCCAAGACAAGTATATTTGAGGCCAATAAAAGTTAATTATTTGAATCTACTGAAATTCTACGTCGTTTATTTTATTTGTAAGTTCACATTTAGCCGCCGCCCTTGGGCTTACGATTTTTGCCACCCTTGGGCTTACGATTGGAACCGGCGGTAGCATTTTCGGCAGTGTCTTTGAGCTTGAAGGTTTCAATAAGGGCAGTAATGTTTGGTAACATTTGCACATACGAGTTGTTACTTGCATCGGACTTGACTGGCAAGTAGTAATTCCCTCTAGCTCTGAAAAGGAAGACTACAATCATTATAGATTTTGAAAAAGGGCGTGTAAAGAATTCCGTTTGTTAGACTTTACGTGAGACTTCCGTATTCCCCAAAGCGTTCTGTTTCCACACACTTTTTTGGTTTCCTGCAAAGGCCAAACTTAAGTGGTTCCTTGCACGGACAGCCAATGAACTTTTCACCAAGGATGGATCGGTAGTAGTAGTCGATGGAAGCCACGTGAGCACAAATAAGGGCAACTGGAACATAAGTTTTAGGGTTTGGTTAATTATTTGTTCAAATTGAAAAAAAAACAAAGGATTTAATTACTATTTTTCGGCAGTTCGGCAGCAGGGCTTTTCTCACACTAGTCAAAGGGCATCATAACTATCAAAAACTTGGCCATAACATAACCAAATGACAGGCAGAAAATAAGATTCTTTTCATAATTAAGAAGTTTCGTCCCGTTATGTTCGTCCCCCAGCTGTCGCACGAATTATGTCGAATCTCACTAGTCAGAGCATGCTCCCTTTTCTATCCCTATTCTTTTCATCCAATTTGCTTTACGTATTAAATCGTATTTAACAGCTGGATTTTCGTTTTTAAACAATCAGTTTACGGTTTCAAAAGTTTTATAACCAACTTAAACATTTCGTTTAAATGCATTTTAGCCAAACCTCTACTTCCTTACGCTTGCAACGATTTACTACCTAGCATATTTTACAATTGGCTTACACTTATCCAGATCAACAAAAGTATCAAACTTTCACACTTTTTCCAGCCATCAACCTTTGTGTCCCTTGGCTAGTGTCACTTGACCCTGTTAGCCCTGCTGACAGCAAGTATTGAAAGCAAATCGTAGAAGAACTTTTTGGGTATGAGAGTCTTACTTATTTCCAGATATCCTGAAAAGTGGTTGCATTGAGGTTGGTCCTTGGAGGTTCCTCCATTTGCAAAAAAGTCGGCATGTCCAAGGGGTCCGGGATAGCCGAACTCATACTCGCACGTATGGATCACATCCACAAATTGAGCGTCACTTACATCAAGTTGGACGTCAAGTGGCAATGCAGGATAAAGTGGACCTGCGAATGCGGCCAACGACGCCTGTAGTTGAAACCATTGTGTTTAAAACTGACTATGCCATATACCTGCTGGGTCTAATCCAGTGATTCTGCCTAGCATCTTCGTTGTCACATTCTGGATATAAGTCCCAGCTATGCCAGACACATGAGCGCCCAGGCTATGTCCAACGAAGTGGAAGTCTTCCGGCCCTTTGACGATTTTGTTCTTCAACAGGAAATTCACAAACTGGCCCACGCGTTTTCCAGCAATGGGAACTGTTTTTTTTACGACTATGGGGTAGTACAAGTAAGACGTCGGGAGATTGCTCGACATTGTAACTGGAATTATGAGGTAGTCTGGACCAGCAAGGGCTGACCAATCAACGCAAATGATATTCGTAAAGTCTTGCTGAAGGTAGGCTACAAACAGGTTACTAATTACTACACGTTTATTTTACCGCAGTACTTAAGCTGTGAGAACCTTTAGGAAGCGCTGGACAAGGGGTTGTCATGTAACTTTGCAGGAACCCATGGATGATGATTTTCACGGGTACGCCAGTCTTGATTCCAGAGGACAGCAGTGAGGACTTTTTCCCGTAAAGGATTTCCACGCTCTTTGAACTGTTCCTGTAGTTAATATTTAGTACATTCCATTTTTATAAAAGATTAATTACTTCTGGTTTGATACTTTTTGTTGTTGAACAAGTAGAAATGGACATCATTTGGGTCGACAGAAACAGTGATGCCAGTGCTCATCTCATCACGGAGAAAGAGGCACAAAGCAACGGTGAAAACGAAGCCAAACTTCGGGAAATGGACTTTCATTTGTAGTTTTTTGGTCAGATTACGTTGAAATTGTTCGTTGATTACGTTTACTTGGATCGAGAGAAGGAACTGAAGAGAATGTACATTTAGAGCAATGCAAGTTGATTGACGTGTTGGAATAATATGCAGCCTCATTCGTTTCTTTTGTAAATTTACATTTTTACATTACAATTTTACACATCTTATGCAGACAGCACAGAAACATCAATCAAGATCCTTCCTGCCTGGAACGAACTGCCTGCTTGGATCCCATTTTAATCAGCAAAGAAATGTGACCTTGTCATTGCTATAATTGAGGAACCCTTGAGTCCCCAAGAAAAAGTCCTGTCTCTTATGCCTTGAACAGGCTTTACTTGTGGCTGCAGTATTCCCAAGAACGTGTAGGGTTTTCACACACTTTTTCGGTTTTCGGCAAAGGACTTTCACAAGCGGTTCTTTTTTCGGCAGCCAATTCACCCTGGATGGATCGATAGTAGTAGTCGATGGAAATCACGTGAGCGCAAGTTAGGGCAACTGGAAAACATTTTAGGGTCTGAGTAGCATTTGCACACGTCAGTTAAAACCGCAGAGTCTAAACAAAAAGCTTCGGCAGCAAGCAAGCAAGCAAAAAGGAATTCGCCATTGTAAATTACTCAATAAAATAGACAATAATTAAAGGGAAAATCCAATTAAAAATCCAGCAATTTTAATTCTTTTCTCCGAAACAATAAAGTTGATTCTTTTATGGAATCATTCACTTGTGGATCACCCTTGAAAAAATAGTTCAAACCGGACTCGATTCATTTATTTAATTTTCCCATATGAAATGAAAGACAGCCTCTACGTTCAAACCCTCGCCGCAAAATAAAGAAATAAAACCTTGAGAATTTCGGTTACCTATGGGGAATTTGTTCTACACGGCACAGTTTTCATGGAAAAACAACTCGATTCTAGCTTATATTCCATTGGTTCCCTATTATTCAGCTGGAGAAAATTCAGTCGTTAGTTTTGGATAGTTGAAAATGGCGTCTGGGAATCTACTATTTGTGTTGTCCTTAATTCTGCAAGCATGTCTTATTTCCCCTTTCGAATTATTTCCACCTTCACCTGGCAATTACTACATCCATTTCTGCTTCAAGGTCGATTACAATAACGTCATAACTACGCAATTCATGTTGGATGTCCTTCGCCAGTCCCACGAATCCTTTACCTCCGTCATCGTCATGCAGAGGAGAGAATTCAACGACCAAGACGCAAGTGCTATCCGTCTTCATTGGAAAACGGGGATTACCTACACTCCAGCTGCCAATGTTACTTACAGAAGAGGTCGCATCCTTCATGTTATTCAGACTGACTTCAGCAGGCAATTTGCAGAATCTCAATCAAAGCATTTGCATCTCTACGTCTTTCTGATGAATACAAACACGGTAAACAACATGTACTTCTTGATTTCACCACGCGGAGGACGGTTGAACAACATGAGGAAGAGGTCCGTGTGGGGAAACGTCATTCACTCAATTAGAAGGATGGTGAGGGATTCCTATGGAATGCTATTCCAACTTGTGGTTGAAGGAAATGGCAAGGAATGGAAGCCAGAGGTCAGCAGTTGGTCAATTCCAATTACAAATTTTGTCCTCACTGTCAACGTCACGTAATAATTTGTGTATACAAAACCTAAAATGTTTGGTCATAATGCCATTGTACTTTACAGGTTGAGGTTACAAAGTCTAGCTGCTTTAAAATCCCATTGGCTAGGAGTGAATCAAGACTTCATGGGAAGACGGCTCATCTCTCGTCTGGATTGCAGCCGAAATGCGATGCTGGGGAGATACATCGAATGCACAAACATTGAGAACCACTACCTAGCTGACATCAGAGACAAATACAACTTCAGCGATATGTCATCCTCCTACCGAAATCCAAACTCGAAATTGGAAAAGGAAGACTTCGGAATCGAAATATCAAATGACGAAGCTTCTAGGCTCATCCGTAAAACCCCGTTCTTCGGTGATCTTGGTTTTCTTGTCTTCGCTGAATACTTGCCATCTGTCTACTTGTACTGTCAAATGGATGACACAAAGGACTGGTCCAAAGCTCTCAACCTCATCGAGCTCCTGTTGCCCTTTGACTTTTGGATTTGGCTATCCCTGGCAGTTGGGTTGTTCGTTTTGTCTGTTGTTGGGAACAAAGGGAACTTCTCTGACTCCCTCTTCTGGAGTTTCTGTGTACTCATGCGCCAAGGAGTTTCCAAGTTCACAACCCTTCTCTGCATTCTCTCACTCGCAGCTACACTCATTGGGTAAACCATAAATAACTTATAAATGTTGATTTAAATGTAAAACCTTTACACTTGTTTGATTATTTTTCAGGACCCTTTACGAGTGTTTTGTTACGAGCACAACAGTAGCTCCATTTCCTGACATTATTCTTGAGAATTTAACAGCGGCGATTGACTCGGGTCGGAAGCTTCTTATCAAGGACAGGACAACCGTCGCAGAAGCTGAGGGGGCAAACTACGATTCCCTTGACGCTGCCGTGTTTAGTCGACTGGAACTCACATTTGAACATAATTTGAAATCTAAAGGACTTAACGCAAGTACGTTTAGACAGTATGTAGATATAACTCCAAGGTCAATCAAACATCTCATGTTCAACAACCTAACACTCGCCACAACAAGGGTGGTGACATTCACGAGGTTTCAACAGGAATATATGGCCATGTACATTCCGCTGAGTAAACCAGGCCTCAAATGTTATCCCACAAAAAGTCCATCGCTCTATCGAGCCAAAATAAGTTACTCCACCAAGACACATCGTGCTGTCAATTTTGGGAGAAGGGTATTGCAGTTCGATGCTAGTGGGGTGATCAATTTCCTCCTTGGACTCGTAAGGAACAAGTACAAATTGGAAATTCCTAAGACGATAAGTTGGGGGAGACTCAACGGCTACAATGTGGAAGAATATTTGAATCGGTTTGCCCCTAAGGCTGTCACTTTGTACTCTAAGATTTTGATGCCGTTTCTCCTATTGGCCATCTTGGTAGTCATCGACTTTGTTCAGTTCTTAATTGAATTGAGTCTACAGGGCTTGCAATACAAAATTTCAAGGAGTTTGCATTTAAATTCGATCTGGCAGACCATTCTGCAAAGATTTCATTCCTTGTACTCTTGTTAAGCTATTCCAACTTGTGGTTGAAGAAAATGGAAAGTATATGGAGAATGACATGTACTTAACCGTTTGGCGTTTTGATTTTCCGTTGTAATTAATGAATATTTTCTTGTGGAAAGTAGGAAATTTAATTAAACTTCCTTATTTTTAATCCTTTTGTTCGAAACAAAATAGCTTACTTGAATTTAATTTCCTTTCTTCTAAATGAAATCGATCGTTTGTGAATATCCTTCAAAAATAAGCTCATACTGGCCTGGATTCATTATTTAAATATCCCATGACGAACGAAAGCCACAGCCGCGTTACATGCAATCCCTCGATACAACACGAAGGAATGAAAACTAACAATTTTGGTTACCCATAGGGAATTTATTCTACACGGAATCGTCTTCATGGAAAAACAACTTGATTCCCTCTTATTCAACTAAAAAAATCAATCGTTGGTGTTCTGCTGCTTCAAGCTTCATTCTGCTTCAAGGTCAATTACAATAACGTCATAACCACGCCGTTCATGTTGAATGTCCTTAGGCAGGCACACGAATCCTTTACCTCCGTCATCGTCATGCAGAGGAGAGAATTCAACGACCAAGAACGAAGTTTTATCAGTCTTAAGGGGATCATAACATTCCAACTGCCAATGTTATATACAGAAGAAGTCACGTCCTTCATCTCTTGCAGACTGACTTCAGATGGCAATTTTTACAATCTCAAACATTGCATTTGCACCTCTAGTCTTATTGATGAATACAAACACGGTAAACAACATGTACTTTTGGATTGTACCACGTGAAGGTACTGAAATAGTCAGCATTAAAAGTAACTTACTGTAATTACCATACACATAATTATATTTAAGTCGTAAACAAAACTGGGCTAATAAAGTAGTGGAAGTGAAATGTGTTTACATGCCATGCAAAAAATTAAGTTCCTTTTATCACCAGTTTGTAATTTATTTAGAACAATTTCTTACAATTCGGTCGAGTACATTTCAGACAGTAAAATTAGCCATAATAATTAATCTGAAGTTGGAAAAAGCACGTTAAGGTATTTCTTAAAAAGATCCTTATCAAGAACTACCGGCTGAACCCCTGCGCCTGTATTTATGAATTCCAAGGTGTTACTGGAGTCAATGAGTGCAATCTTATGATGCAACTCGAGCATTGTTTTCCTCCCGTGGAAAACACGTTTAGTCAAATAACTCACAAGAGGGTAGAGAGAGTTGGAGTCTGAAATGGACTCAACATGAGACAGCCATTTAGTCAAAGGAAGTTTCGTTAAAGGAATATCTGTAATGGACTCCACCATTTCAAAAAGTGTATTGTGCGACGCTTCCGTCTCCCTATTAGGTGCAAGGTGATAATTCCTGCCCATTCCCTTACCAGTTGACTCATGTCCACTGGATTCAACAATGATTCCTACCATAATCCCCGCCACCCAGTCAACAGGGACTACTGTCCAATAGAATCTAGGCAAGTCAGGGTAACTGCCCAATTGGAGACATCCCGTAAACAACCGGCAGAACAAGTCACTTGAATTACCAATTCCATTCTCAGTGTCACCCGTAATGAATCCGGGTCTGTAAATATTCACAGGGAGACCTTGTTCCCTTGCCTGATTGACAATTGCCTCTGCAACCCATTTGGACTGTGTACAGTGTGGACTATATGTCTGGGGCTAAAATTTTAAAGAGGCGGTTAGTTTCAGCACCCTTCCACTTTTTCCGAAGGAAAAAACTTGAAAAATTAGCTCAAACCGGACTCGATTCATTATTGAATGGAGGTTGAAAGGCATGGCTGTTCCATGGAAACCCTCGCTGCAACACAAAGGAATAAAGTCCTGGGAATTTATGTTTTGGAATTCGTTCTACACGGAACAGTCCTTAATGGGAAAACAAGACGATGCTTAGAGTTGAATCTTATTCCATTCTTATTCAATTGGATGTCGAATACAGGAGAAAATGAAAACCACATGAATCCATCAAACTACATTCCTAATCATTAAGTTCAAGGTGTTAATATTTAGTAAAGCCAGGTTTAAGCTCTAATTAAATTTAATTAATCGTTGAATGTGAAATAACAGTTTCTTATCTGGAGTTCAGACGATAAGCACTATCGAATCTTTTTTTCATGTGCGACTGTAGTGAGCAAGTTGCATAATTCCATTCTGACGCCCAATTTATCTGGTGCAGTTAACAAGGGAATGGCAGTGATAAGAGTAGGATTTATCACACTCTGGACGGGGATTTGAAAACTTGAGATTTATTTGCTAATGCCGTAGTTGCGATGAAAGGTCACCAAACGCAATTTTCAAAGGTCAACCTTTGCTCCTTAATGAAATTCTCCAATGAAATATCATTCTCTAAAAATACATGGCAAAGGACTTGTAATTTCAACCCTCTGACTCCAACCTCTGACCTCGACTGAAAACGAGGCAGAATCTAATTTTCTAACATTGTTTATTTGTTCTATCCCACAGGACAATAGCACAGATGCCACATTCTTGTATTTAAATGTGGTTGCCTTTATCTCGGTTTAGCCTCAACCGGAACTTGGTTAAAGCATTACTTAACAGCGTGATTATTACATCACAGAGTTGAAATGATATTGGCTTACAGGATTTCTCCATTTACATCATACACTTATGAAATTCCGAAAAAACACTTGACTTTATTTGGTGTCTGTTATATAATCAAGGAGTGATAAATTGTACCAATCAGTCTCTACATTCAGTTCATCCTCGGCTAATCTCATCCCGTCACCTTCTTCACAGCTTCAAATTTTGTCATTTACATTCAAATTGTCCCTTTTCAACTAAAATATGGCCAATACCTTTCCAAACAAAAATCCACGATTTGGGCTTACTCCCAAGTACCATGGATTGGAAGACAATATCTGGTATGGGAACAATACGTAACTAAATTTCAATAAATCTTAACACTTTCATTCATAAACCATGTAGGGCCTCACTTTCATTTGGTGGTGAAAAGATTGTTAACCTTGGACAAGGGTAATTGCATTATATTGAATTATAAATTATTCGTTTAACAATTTAATGTTTGAATAATAGCTACCCAGATTACAACCCAGCTCCTCATGTTGTCAGGAATTTGGCTTTAGTGTGTGAACCAGGTGCAACTTATTTGAACCATCAATACGCTAGAGTTTTTGTAAGGAAAATACTTGCAAAATTCAGTACAAAACCAGATTGTGAATATAATAATCAATTGGTTTCTATTAGGGTCATGTGAGATTGGTCAAAGCTTTGGCTCAACTTTATGGAAAACTGGTGAACCGTGACATTGACCCTATGAATGAGGTGATAGTGACGGGCGGTGCTTATGGGGCGTAAGTGAACAAACATTTCTAATTGATTTTGATAACTATTTTAGATTGTAACTTATTTTAGATTATTCTACACGATAATGAGCAACATTGGTCAAGGAGATGAAGTAAGTATGAATTCCATATTAGGTATGTTTTTTTAATGTGGATTCAATTATAGGTGATTGTGATTGAACCAGCATTCGACTGCTACAAGGACATGATCAGATTAGCTGGTGGCACTCCAGTTTACATTCCACTTCTGGCAGCAGATGACTCTGACAAGACTACTTCAGCATCATGGAAACTGGATATTGGCAGACTGGAGAAAGCATTCAATAAAAATACAAAGGCAATAGTCTTGAATAGCCCAAGCAATCCACTGGGAAAAGTTTTTACAAAACAGGAACTTGTGGTAAGTACGCGCTATACTTTATGATCTACAAAGATGTTCATAATATTGTTTTCGTATATACCTTTCCTAACCTTATTTTAGCCCATTACGCTATAATTTGATTGTTCATAGGATATTGGCAATCTTTGCAAAAAGTTCAACTGTCTCATCATCTCTGACGAAGTGTACGAGTGGATTGTATACGAAGGTCACGAACATGTTCGGATTGCTGGTTTAGAGGACTTTTGGGATAGGACAATAACTATTGGTTCCGCTGGGAAAACATTCAGGTAATTATTCAAAACTATTTCCATAAATCACCAGCTTCTTATTCTGTTATATTTAATTTATCATTGATTTATTTTTAGTTTGACAGGATGGAAACTAGGTTGGGCTTATGGTCCTGCACATTTGATGTACAACCTTCGAATTGCCCATCAAAATTGTTTGTCTGAATGTCAAACACCGGAGCAAGAGGCGATTGCAATGACACTAGAAAATGAAATCCCACTCCTCGGTACTCCGGAATCGTTCTTCTACAAAATGGTTCAAGAACTGACAAAGAAGAGACAACGTTTGGCGAAAGCAGTTCAAGGGATCGGAGCAATTCCAATTATGCCTGAAGGTGGCTATCTGATGCTCGTGGATTTCAAACCACTAGGTAATGTCATTATCACGACAGAGATTCAAATGTTTGCTAAATTAATTTTCTGTTGACAGGTGACAAGATAGACTTATCCAAGGAGACGCAAAAGGAAGATGATTTCAAACTAGCCAGTTGGCTCCATCGGGAAAAGAAACTTGTAGGAATTCCACCTTCGGCCTTTTACTCGGAAAAGAATCGACATCTTGCCAAGGGATTCATTCGTCTGAATTTCTACAAAAAAGATGAAACATTGGCAGAAGCTGAAGAAATTTTAAAGACATTCAAATAAAACAATGTTCTCCTTTATTAAGTAGCGGAGCTACTTTATGTTTTTGTTCTGTCTGTCTGTCTGTCTGTCTGTCAGTCGCCCTTCAATAACTCGAAACTACTGAACAGATTTCAAATCTGTTTTCAGTTATGAGTTCTCCATGATCCCAATATGGAAACGAAAAAATTGACCGAAAGCCTCTAACCTGAGTAACTCGGGTTGCCATATTTATTGTCACCTTTACAAGAATTTCATTTGATACGACGCGTCCTAAATTGAGAGAAGATGGCAATAAAATGTCCCAAATTTTCAAAATTTATGGTACAGTTTATAGAATTGTAAGTTCCCGTTTTGCATCTCCGTATTTGTCACGATGAGCGTAGTAGAGTTCTTTAACTGCATCCATATACTTAGCGTGGATTCGGTCAACATCTTCATTTGTTGGCTCTAAAATCTTTTCAAGTTCTATTGGTGCTCCAACTAAATGTAAGAAAGTAAGCATGTTGGTTAATAAAAACCTGAATAATTCAAGTTAGAACTATTATAAATCATACCAACTGTGGTGATTGGATGTCTAATTGGAATAAAGTTTGTTGGCACCAAACACGGAATCCCAATTTTCTTCAACAGAAAGTTTTGAACCGTTCTAAGTGTCGACCCTTCGGGATTTGAAAGTTGATGGTACGCATCATTTTCTCCAAATGTAAAAACAGGGACAATTGGTGCTCTAAAATGACAATCAGAACATTCCAGTTCAACCTTCATAGGTGCAAAAGTTTCAAATCCGTGTTTTGTACATACCCATTTTGGAGAGCGAGTCGAACAAAGTGTCTTCTCCTTCTAATTTGTAAGATATAATCTTTCCTTGGATGGGAATCAAGCACTACGTAAAGCAAAAGTACGCAATTTAACCTTTGTTCAAGATTTGGTTAAGCCTAAGTAAGGTCAACATTTGGTCAATCTAACCTTCAAAGACACCACCAACTGGGAGTACAGCAGCTCTTCCTCCTTTGGGATCACTAAGGAGTAAATTGATGCTTTCCTTGGTAGATGATACTGCGCAGCAATTCATCAATTCTCTGTGTATTGGCAATGAAAACTGCCATTCGACGGCCATCAATGATGGCCGAATTCCTGGGAACAGTTCCTTTGCTCCAGTAGCGTCACTCCCAAAGTTCAACGCAAGGCCTATGTAGGGATCCAATATAATTTTGTAATTTCTCTGTAGTGAAATTGACTAATTAAATTGAATCAACTAAATTACCATGAGTAAATGCTCCATGTGGATGAGCTCCGAATAGGTAGTTTCTTGATGGATCTAAATCCACAGTCTTTACCAATTTAGCCTTGAAATAGTTCGCCATGAATTTCCAAACTGGACTTTTACGCATTACATCTTGCATCACTCTATAAAACAAAATGTTGTAGTTTTCTTTATAATTTTAGTTCAAAAATGACTGACCTGTTCCTACCCCCTTTGTTGCAAGTGTTTAAATCATATACCATCCAAGCCATATAAAGTAGAGCAAGTATTCCATATGAAGTACAAGAGACCAAGTAAACCAGAACTAGTGGCCATAAAAGCATCAGGTACACTGGCAAAACCAAAAGCACTCCCTCAATCTAAAAGAAAATAAAACATTAAATAATTGTTGATTTGTTGCTGGTCCTAAATGCTACTTTACGTACCGTTTCCAAGTTCATTTTGGAAGGATGCTTCTTTTTCACTTCTTTCTTGATATACAGAACCAAATATAGTTAAAAGAACTTCTTAATGCTATGGAGAATATTACCACCGCTTATTTTGACTGGTTAGAATGGACATTGATTAGAAGAAGGACGCGGTTATCATAAATATAGCTGACATGAAGTGTTATCTCGGATCCGTCCTTGGCACGTTGCAGTCAAAAGTCAAGTGTGTTAGTCCAAAAGGTGGGATATGACAATGGATATGACAACGAGGGAGACTCATGACACATGTCCTTGGAAGTTGACATTTGGATTTTAACCACTAGCTAATCTAATGCACTTTCCGAGTTTTACATTTCCTGCTGTACCTAGAGCTAAACTCCGATGGGAAACCGTTTGTGGTTTTAATTAAGAAGTTTTTAATTTAAAAAGCATTCACATGAATTTGCTTTCACCATGAACCTTTCAATCTTCAGTTCAACGCATCTTCGAATAATTAATGTACTTTTTATGAATAAAATATTAAAACGTAAACTAATTTGCGGAAGCGAAGAGCTCAATCAGATTTTATTAACAGTTCCTTATTGCTTCTCGTTCTTGTTTCTCAGGTCATTTCCTTATTGCTACTTCTTATTTCCTTATGTTTTCAATTATGTTTTACTCTGTTAAAACCGAGACAGAAAAACGATTAAGAGGTCAATAGCCAAGGTTGTCTTTGGCGCCTCTCTTAGAAGTCAAAATGGCTCCTTTGATTCTTGTAATTCTGCTATCTGCCCAAATCCCATCTCTCCATGGGCAACTTCCATTTACAAGTAAGAGATTTACAAGTAATTTAAGCGACTAGTTTGGGTTTGATGTTTACTATTTGAACTGACCAGATGGAATACCTGGAATACCTCCAATGCCTCCACTTGGACTTGGACAACAAAAGCCAGGACAAAAAGGGGACTTTCCAATTCCTGGTATCCCTTTTATGAAAGACGGTCTTCCTGGCATGCCCTTCAATTTTTCAATCTCTGAAACATTCAAATTTGGAGGATTTATGGATTCCCTTCCGGATTGGTTTCAGAAAGCAGGTGCTGGGAAATTTCTTTTTGATGCACTGAACCTGTTTATGAACAAAGGACTCTTCTTTGGTACTGATTCTGAGAAACAAAAGTCCCCATTTAATATGAAGATACCAGACCCTAGTGCAAGTAAAAGTAAGTCAGATGGCACTCCTGACAACACAAAAAGTGCTCCTGAGTTCATGTCCAAACTGATGCCATTTGATTCCTCAATGAATCCAAACGGTGACTCACTAGAATCAATGATGACCATATTTGAATACATTATCTCAGACTCACCACATCGGGCACATCCATTCTTCTTGAAAAGAGATTCTGCAGGGTAGTGAATTCAAAACCTTAGACGTAACATGTTAGAATTAACATTCAAAGCTATTCATTTTTCTTTTCAGGTTGGACCCATACGCTGTAGTTGGGGACACTTTATCCGTAACAGTAACAACGGCTATTATCATCTGTTCAAAAGGATATCACGCAGAAATTGAAATTGCAGTTTACACTTTCTGGTTTATCATCCAGAGATTACTCGTTCAGCAAATACGAATCCTAATTGGTCAGATTGAGAATGGAATTCACATTTTCATAATTTCTGAAACCTTTTCTCCTAAAGGTTACCCTTATGGGGAAGGAGTGATGACATTTGGAGCATTCTTGGCAAACCTTGAGGCTGTGAAACTTGCTTTGGCAGCTAAGGTTCCAGCGTTTGCGCTCAAAGGATTTGGGCCACTTGAAATGATGAGCCCAATGGGTCCAAAGAAGGACCAAAATGAACCAAAGGCATTTGGACTTCCAACCATCCTCATAGCCGAAGGGAACACAGAAACTTTTAAAGTTCTTGGACTATTTTCAGGTTAGACTTTTTGAATGGGAGTTAGAGGGGTCTACAACGTCTTTCTGTTAGGTATACCGCGCAACTTCTTGAGCAAAGTGAAAATTGATAAAGACGGCCGTATGGATCCAGTTGATTTGGAATTCAAAATTGCAAAGGCAAAGGAAACTGGAAGAATGCCGTTCATGGTGATTGCCTCCGTTGGGACAACGACGCTTGGGGCAGTGGATCCAATTGGAGAAATTGTGAAAATAACTGAGAAACATAACTTGTGGTTGCACATTGACGGAACCCATGGAGGACCTTGTTTGTTTGCTGACAACATCAAGAAGAAATGGACTGGAGTTGAACGGTAACGGTATACCAGTGGTAGTGTGAAGTTCCCACTGGAATAACTGGAATGGATTCATTTATTTCCAGGTCAAACTCTTTTACATTCAGCTTCTCTAGCTTGATGGGTGTTCCATATCCAGCTAGTTTTCTGATAACAAGGAATGACGGGATTTTCAAGAGTATTTGGGACATGGAGAAATTGTGGACGTTCATTGCAGCTAATCTTGGACCACAACTTATGCAGAGCCCAAAATTTACAGATGCAGGCAAATCATGGCTCATGTGGTACATTAAAGTAAGCTCTTTAGATTAGTAACTACTAGCTAGGAAGCTAACGGCAATTTTCAGGGCCATCGTGGACTTCGACAACACGTTGAATATGGATTGAACATGACTCTACTCGTCAGAAGTAAAATGAAGAAACGACCAAACTTTGAGCTTCTCACATCAGATGTGGACACTCCACTAGTCCCGTTTCGTGTAATCCCCTCCAACTTGAAATCGAAACCGAGTGATGGAGTCAAATATGTTGAAGAAATGGACAAGGTAGGCTCATTATGATCAAAAACAGCAATAATTGAGTAAAACCGAAATTGTAACTTTGCAGTTTACTGATACACTGAAATGGAAACTCCTTGCCCCTGGTTCTATTTACATTTCAGTTGGAAGAAGACTGCCAAAAGAACCCAAGCACTTTATGTTCCCTCTCTCAAACTCAATTCTTACGGAACCTGACGTCGATTTCATTTTGGATTCACTCGACTGCCAAGCAAAGAACGTCGAAGCAGGGAAGATCGGTAGGAGGAATGAGTTATCATGAGAGATTGTTTCAAACTT
>VNWY01001229.1:0-18599 GCA_009869845.1 Pseudachorutes palmiensis | reverse complement strand
AGTTAAATAAGCAACTTGGAAAAATGGAGTATCAAGCTAAAAGCTAATTGAGCAACTTCTTGCTCTTTCTGCTCTTGCTTTTTCTGCTCTTTTTTCCAAACTTGATAGTCCCTAATGTACCGCACCCTACCAGACGACGTGGGACTGAAACCAATGAACAAACCCCAAAATCTCTGTGGAAAAGGTGAAATTATATTCAAGGAGCCCCAATTTGTAAAGTCTGATTTGGCAGGCGTTCTTAACTCCAATCCTGCTCAGAAAGCTGCACTTGGAGACGCATTTCGTGTAATACTTTCATTTGTTCTTGCCGGAACGTAATGAAAGCAATATTTCAATAAATCTGATAGTTCTCTGTATTGTGATTTGCGCAGAACTTAATAACCAATACCATTTGAGATCTGAATCAAAAATCAATAATTAAGATGGCAGTAAGTGAGAGGCGATTACGATTTGGAACAAAAATTTATTATTCAAGTTCTTGTGTTCTTGTATTTTTGTTGCGACGTAATCCAGCCTTGATTCGAAGTTGCGACGTAAAGCATCCAGCAAACTACGTCAATCTCAGAACCGTACGAGCTGGATTTCATTCAAACAGAATTTAACCTGCCAAGGTTTACACGTGGAGCTGGTGTCTTAGTCTTCGTAGCTATAGGCTTTTAACTGTCTTGCCTTACAGTTTGGTTCTAATTTCACGGATTGGAAAAAGCAGGGTAGCTTTGAAACAAACAAGGTCATATAGGGAGTCGAGTCCCAAAGCGAACCAACCCAATACGTTTCGTATCGAGTATGTACAGAGGAGGCGCATGCGGTTGTGAACAAACCAGGTTGCTGGGCACCGAAGAAGTTAAAAAGCGTTGAAGTTGAGAAGACTGATTAATAAACTGAATGAATTGACATGAAGTAGAAGAGATCTCTCCAATGCCCGACTATTAAATTGGTGCTTTACCCTCCTCCCCACCCGCCTCCCCCCACGTATTATTGATTCTTGTCTACCAAAAGCCCCCTCCCTGCCTGCCCTCCTCCTTTTTAATTTGAAAGAGGCTTTGTTCCAATTCAAAGCAGCTGGAATTTGGTACATTTTTAAGTAAAATATTAGTATTTTAGATTGAATAGGTTAAGGTCACTTAATTGAAAGCAATGCCGATGGCCGGGGTAAGTTCTTTGTTTTATCATTTATGGATCACACTAGAATTGACACTTTCTTAATTTGTAGCCAAATACTACCTCCCAGACAACTCCGTCCAATACCCCGGGAACTGGTGAGCGAGGAGTTGCTGGGGTCACGACACCAGCTGCTGTGCCAGCGGTGAGTACCAAGAATTGGGAACTGAGCGACTATGAACTCCATCGAACTCCACAAGAAGCAGTCACTGATGGGAGTGAAATCGCAGTTTCCCCAAGGGCCCTTCATTCCGAGCTCATGTGCCCCATTTGCCTTGATATGCTCCACAACACTATGACGACTAAGGAGTGCCTCCATCGCTTCTGCTCAGAATGCATTATCACAGCCCTTCGCTCTGGGAATAAAGAATGCCCTACGTGCCGAAAGAAACTGGTTTCCAAACGCTCATTACGCCACGATCCCAATTTTGACCAGTTGATCTCCAAGATTTATCCATCAAGGTACGTTCAATTCCAGAGAGAAAAGGTTGTGTGGAGGATACTGATTGATTTTGATTTTAGGGACGAGTACGAGGCTCAGCAGCAGAAGGCAATGGCAAGACTCTCAAAGTCTCATAACCAACTGGCCTTAGCTTCGTCCATTGAGGAAGGGATGAAAGCACAAGTGGTGAGCAACCAGAAGAAGATGCAGAAATTAGGGGTCAAAGTCCAGGCTGGAGGCGATGGGACACCGCAACCAAACCCTCCAGCAAATCCAGCTACGCCACGAATTGGTCCCGGAGGTCTCAGCGTCCATTCTAACGGCGGCGCTGCACAGTTGGGCCAGTTGGGTATTCCATTGAGAGAGACCACTCCCATTGAAGTACAACCTCATGAAGCCACAACGGTGGGGGTTGTTTCTGCATCCGGCCTTCATACAACATCAATTAGTAATCCGAGTCAGGTCTTGGCCAGTCCAGCCAAAATCAGTCGAACAGACTCTGCAGATAATTCCTCATCCGGAACTTCATGTAACTTAATAACTTTACCATTCCAATTCCAATTTACTTATTCCAATTTGACTTTTTACAGGCTACTCTGAAGAAGTGACTGAGGTGGAGCTGGTATTCAAGCCACATCCAGACATGATCAGTGGGACGAGTGCTGCTGCCATTGCAACTGCTCAGAACCAAACTCGCTACATCAAAACCACTGCTAATGCCTCCGTAATTGTGAAAAGCTTATTCCTTTCGCTTTCGATATTTGATCTTGATTTATTTTGTGTAGGTGGAGCATTTAGCTCGGTATTTAGGAATGCGTCTAGCCCTTGATTCCCAGATGGAGGCATCTCCTGACCTTCATAGTTGTACCATCTACGTCTCTCCAACGGGTGGGACATTCACTACCATCCCACAAAATTCCACGCTGGCTCAAGTCTGCGAAAGGTTTTGGAGGTTCAACAGGCCTTTGGAAATGTACTACTCTTGGAAGAAAATGTGAAGCAACGTGTTTCCATTTAGGAAATTATGGAGATTTGAGTATTTTAATTATAATTCATATATAGCTAATTGTAATTTATATTTAGGATTGAGTTGGTTTTGCTTGGTTTTAACGAACGGCGTCTTTTCCTCTGAAAGTTGAAAAGATGTTGTTTTTAATTTGGATTTTCTTCAGGACAAAATTAGTTCTATGCTGTAACTTAATTTTTTAGTTTTTGGTTATAAAATTGACTAAAAGTCTTTTAATCATGAAACAAAAGTTGTTGATTAATTCTTCAATTAAAACTGCAATTTAATCCCACTTTGTTCCAATTGTGGCCTCAGGGAATTCCAAAGGCGGGTTAAGGCAGACAGGCAGAGAAACAGCACGTGTGAAGTCCAATTTAATTCAATTGTTTTCTACTCGTTTTTAAGATTAATAACTGACGATTAGTTTTGTCCTGTTCTTAATTATTCCAATTGGAAACATCTACTGGAACTAACATGGCCCCTCGCCAGGTGTCAAACATACTAAAGGTAAATGTCATTTTGATACCCTTGTGATATGCAATTATTCTAATTTCTAATTGATTCATGCAATTTCAGGAACGTCTAGACAAACTATTGGCAGTGGATGACCTTCTAAAGTCGAACTTGAAGGAACTGAGGAACATTGTGAAGTTTACGGACGTTCGTTTGGAAGCGATTCGGACTCTTCATTCAATACTGAAAGAAGCATCACCGGACACTCGTAAAGGTCATCGGAGTTACCTGAAGAATGCCCTTCTAGTGACAGAAGTAATCCTTGACTCCATCAACAATGAAAAGGAACCAAGTTTTAACAATCCCGAATCGGCCATGGCCTCAGAGACAGTTGAGAACAATTATTCTGAATTCAAGAAAGAGTTTAGCTTACTCTGGTTCGAAATGATGAAATGGGACAAACCGAAATCCATCCATAAGAAGCTCCTTGTACTTTTACCAGAGAAAGTAATCAAGCATTTGACTAAACCGTTACACATGAGTGACTATCTGCTATCTGCCTTTGATCTCGGTAAACTCGCCACAGAATTTCCTGTAAAATACTTCTGAAAATTGACTGCTGGCTTGATTACAGGAGGACCTTTGAGCCTTATGGCACTCCAAGGAATCTTTGTGCTTATGACCACTTACAACTTGTGAGTATGAATACCTGATTCCTTGTCAAATGTACGAAAGGAGTTGAAACGTTTTTTTTTTTCAGTGAAATCACAGATTTCTACACACGGCTCTACTCCATGTTTCAATCTTCAATTTTTCATGCAAAATACAAGGCTCGTTTCTTTGCATATTCAAGCGAATTTCTTCGTTCTACGTAAAGAAAACTTATCAATTCATTCTAATTTAGGAATAGAATGGTAATTTTTTCATTTCTGTAGACATTTGCCTGCATACTTGGTGGCAGCGTTTGTAAAGCGAACGGCTCGCCTAAGCCTCCATGCTCCAGCACCGTGTCTTCTGTTGGTATTTGATTTCATCACTAATCTGCTTGTCCAACATCCCGGTTTGCAAAAGATGATCAAAAGGGAAGGAGGCCCTGATAAATACGACAAGGACCCTTATCTACACGAGGAACAGGATCCAATGAAAACCCACGCAATTGAAAGTATGCTCTGGGAAATCAAGAGCCTGCAAAAGCACGCGGTACCCGAGATAGCAATTGCAGCACAGTTTTTTGAGAAACCAATCCCCAGAATTGAAAAGGACTTGGACGACACCTTGAATTGCACATACGATGAAGTAAGTTTGCTTTGGAAACTGTTAAATTAGAAAGTAAAAGTTGAGTTAATTTATTCAACTTTTTCCAGTTGTTTGAAACAGAGAGCAAAAAGAAGAAATCGTACAAGGTGGCAAAACCAGGACCGATGCCAAGAGATCGGTTGTTTAAACCTTTTCCGACTAGCCTTGATGATGCTTTGGATGGTGAATGACAAAGACGTTTTGGTAAAATAAACCTGATCTTAATTTTCCAACTTTATCACAATCAGCGACTGTCCGTATTTTGATGTTCCTTCTTGTGCCGAAGGATCTCGAGTGGGGTCAAATTTTTTGTTAGTTGACACACAGGGCAAGTGAAGAGTTTGGAAAATGGTTTTGCAGTTAATTCCTCTACCTCTTCTTTCTTTGCACTTTCCATTTCTGCCAAGAAAAAATTGGTTATTTTGAGACTCATTGAAATCAGGCAATTGACAAATTACCTTTCGTTTTCGTTCTTTTGCAAACAATTTGATGACTCAAAAACTCCAGCGGAGATCCTTGCACGCCATTTTCACAAACTGGGCATTCCCAAATCTCATCATCTGGAGCTTCTCCGTACAGGCTATGGGAAAAAATATGCTGTTTACACTTGATAAAATTATTTCAAAATATTTTGATGGTTACCAGCCATAAGTCAAATATGGTTTTAGCTTGACTCCTCCTTTCTTTAAGTTGTGCGTCAACTCCAGCCCTTCTGTTTCTCCAAGTTGTTCCAGGTTTGGTAAATAAGCTCGGTTGTACATGTCCTTCTGGTCTGCAGCAAGTAGTCTTCGTAGAGTGTAGAACGCTTCACTTCTTAAGAAAGATACAAGGCCACTGCTCAACTGACGACCGGCTCGTCGTTCTGCATTTGTAATTGGCTGATCTTCTAAAAAAAATGAAAAAAAAGTCCACATTAAAATCAATAACTTCTTCCAAGGGTTCCTTAAGGATATAGGATTTACTTTGGGTGAGCCTTTGATCTAGTAGTTTCAGCCACGTCTCTCGGAGTTCCATTGCAGTGACACACAGTGACCTTGCAGATGCGCTGTCTGCAAACTCCACTTCCAACCAAGAATCGAAGATGAATCGAGTAAAGGCAGGATCCGAATCAATGGAGTGGCAAAACAGGAACAGGGTTTGAATTGCAGGCATGCGAAAAGTATTCATCAGATACGGCTTGTTTGTCTCCAGCAAGTTTCTGAAATACAAAATTCCGTTTATATTTCCGACTTTGATTTCATCCTTGTGACCTTACAGGAAACAAACGAGCTGGTGCTTGGCGCTGATTGGCAGCTTTGTATTCATATGGGCAACGAGGATGATATCGCTGTCATTCAATCTGAGCACATCAGCTTGATTTGCGAAAATTCCCATTGGATGTAACACGGTGAATCCCTTTCCTCTCGTATGATAAACTTGGTCAGAGTCACCCTGTCATTTAATTAAAAAACAAAAAAACTTAGAAATAATACACGCCTTTTTCTGAAATAACTTACCTTGAATTTATTAAAATCGTCTGGTATTCCTATTTGAGGATAAATTCCGCTGCACAGTATGACTTTTAGCATCATCAAATCCTCATGGCCATACGGCGTACTTTGGTGAAGGAGATCCTGCAGTCAAAAGCGTTGCTCAGCATTTATTATAAGTTTTCTTCAAGAATTCGAGTCTCTGATTTTCCTTACCTTGACTTGCTTGTGATCGTTTCGAAGTCGAAATTCAACATCTCGAATGTCAATGTTGTCATCATTGCCTCCATCCCCATCGGAAACATCAGCGGCATCAACACCGTCCTCAAACTTTAGAATTTTCCTTTTACGCGGAGCTGCCATGTGATACTCTTTTTTAAGTGAGCGGAGTTGCTTCAATTCACCGTGTCGCATAGCTCTCTCGTTGCTGCTAATCTGCGCAATCTCTTGTCTGTCACTTATCAGAC
This sequence comes from Pseudachorutes palmiensis, assembly GCA_009869845.1. Taxonomy (NCBI): domain Eukaryota; kingdom Metazoa; phylum Arthropoda; class Collembola; order Poduromorpha; family Neanuridae; genus Pseudachorutes; species Pseudachorutes palmiensis. The sequence continues at coordinate 12,305 of VNWY01001229.1, read as the reverse complement.
CAGAGTCCTGTTTAATAATTTAACGGTCAATTTTTAGCATAAAGCGGGGAAAAATGATTTGTTTGTAAATTACCAAAAGTAGGGATTTAAACTGCTGCCGCAATTTCGTCATTTCGTAAAATCGCTGTTCCTCAAATCCTCTGCGCTTACACCATTTTCTAGTTTGGCTCGAGGGATCAGCTTTCTCTTCCAGCCAGGCGCGATAAGCGTTTAGAAGTGTCAATGGGTCACCGTGGTCAGAGTCCAGAGACTTTCTTGCCGCCTGGAAATCGAAATTAATTAGAAACCGGAAGCGAAGTTACACCCGAGAACGTCGCCTGCCTTACCACACAATCTTGATCCCTATGAGCCCAATTTGTGAACGGACTTTGCACACTTAGCGCAGCAGCTAGTGAAAGAACGGCGTCAATTTGATCAAACAGTGTTCCCATTATGAGCATTTTCCCAATCGTCACATCCACCGGTAATTGGGACAGTGTTTTCCCCATTTCTGTCAATTGTTCAACGTCTGTGAGAGCATTCTACAAAAAGAAAATGTTAAACTCGCCGCCGGTCTCAATTCGTATATTAGTACCTGTTCCTTCAACCGTAAAATTGACATCTCTACATTTTCCAACGCAGGAGGTTCGATGAAAGGAAACTTTCTACAATCTGGTATGCCAATTGAGATCATTTGCAGAAGCAGTGAATCCAACGGAACCCGGAGAATTTCTGGAGTTGAGTATGATTGCATTTCTTCATATTCCTTTTCCGCAAAGAGACGATAACACACTCCTGGCCCAGTTCGTCCAGCACGACCTGGAAATATTAACCTTATCTATTCTACACGACTCTTGGTATTAGCTTAGAAAGAATGATTTACCCTTCCGTTGTTCCGCACTTGCTTTGCTGATCCAGAATTCTTTGAGACGTTGCATCTTACAGCTTGGATCGTATGCCATCTCCTTTACTTTCCCTGAATCGACTACGAACCGAATGCCATCAATTGTGATCGAAGTTTCCGCAATATTTGTGGAGATGATGCACTTTCGGACGCCTTCAGGTGGATAGTCAAATGCCTACAGAAAATACAACAGTTTATGGTTTAAATTCACAAGCTATAAACCAATCACCTTGTCCTGATCATCGATGGATAGCATGCTATGTAACGGTAAGATTATCCAACGCTTTGTCTGTTCAGCATACAACTGCGCTGCTTCCAGAACTGTCGTTATTTCATTCAATCCACTGAGAAAAATTAAAACGTCTCCTCTTTCGTCCACTGGAATCATAAAAAATCAGTCCGAGTACGAATAGTAAAATTTTTTGGAGTGACAAACCTGGAAACTTATCGTCAATGAGTTGAAGAATTCTGACATAAGGACCTGGATTCAGCCTCCCACTTTTTGAATTTAATTCTTCAATTGATACAGGTCGATATTGCATTTTAATGGGGAATAAACGACCTGGAACCTGAGTGAAGTAAATGAAGATCCAAGTATAACAATGCAAATTGAACAATAAAAAGAAAACTTGCCTGTAGAATGGGTGCTAGGCCTTGAAAATAATTCTGAAACAGTTCTGTATTGATTGTAGCTGACATGAGAATAATTTTGACATCTTGTCGTTGGTATAGAAGACATTTTACAATTCCTAAGAGGAAGTCACCGTGCAAGTGTCGTTCATGAACTTCGTCAAGTACAATTACGTTGTAATTTGTAAGAAGGCTGTCTGTTGTCACCTTTGAAACCAGTATTTGTCATGTATAATTGCACAGTATAAAATTCAATTGATTTTTACCTGTCGAAGCAGCAATCCTTCCTTAAAATAAACATTAGAATCGGTTGTTTGTGTTACATCTTTAAGCTTACAGTTATAAACACAACTCGCGTGTGTTGTGTTTTTCGCTTTTCAAAACGAATTTGATATCCGATTTCTGTACCGTACTCGTTTAGAGTTTCATACGCAACTCGCTTGCATAAAGATAAACAGGCAATTCTTCGAGGCTGGGTGCACGCTGAAAATCAAGAAATAGCTTTACATTGATGTCAGTTTGTCAGCTTGAACTAAAACTTTTGGCATACCGATATTTATGTATCCAGCTTGTAGTAAATACTGAGGCACTTGGGTTGACCTGAAATACATCAATTTAGCGATTGTGGCTAAAAAATGAGATGCAAATAAAACTTACTTTCCGCAACCAGTGTCTCCGGCAATGATTAAAACGTTATGCTTGTCCAGAATTGAAATCATTTCATGCCTGCGTCAAAAGTAAACCCATAGTCAAATATACTGCACAATCGCTACCCCCTAGCAGCCGTCTCATTAGAGATTCTTACTTGAATTGTGCAATAGGTAACGCGTTCTGAGCCTCGCGTAGCTTCTTTAGTTTGGCGAATCGCTCTTTCTGTGAAAAGTCAAGAAAGTATAGCAACGTCTGCAAGAAATTCTGGATTGATTCCTGCGGCACACGTTCTCGAACGTACTCTTGATCCTCTGAAATCCACAAAAGAAAATTATAAATGATTCAGAACTCAAAATCTCCTTAATTCCCTTTAATTGGAATCAGTATAACTTTACCAGGATTCAGCTTTGTGATGTAATCCTCTGCTTCAGAATACTTTAGCTGGAATGGGACGCAGTATTTCTTGGAATATTTCTCAGGAAATAGTAACCCACCAATGTCCATGGTCTTGTTCTTGCCATCCCCTTCAGTTGTCCCCTTGGCCTTGGATCGCTTGCGAAGATTTTCAATCTTCTCATAAAACTTCCAGAAATCGTCATACTGCGGTGACCCCTTGGCTATCACGTCATAAGGCTGGAAGAACATCCTATCGAAAAATGTCTTGTACCGAAGCACATCAATGTCACCGCTGGGAGTCACACGGGTATCCTGCCTCTTCATATCAGAACCCGAAGATGATCTTGTGTGATCTGCCTGATTGCGGTGTCGATGGTGGGAGTGCGTTGACCTCTGCGAGTGTGTGACCTCTTCCGAGTCCCTTCTGTATCGCTTTCTTTCCAGTTCCAAGTTATCATCGTCCTTGTAATTCCAGTTACCCCTTGACCTTTCGGTTCCGGATGATATGAGACGCCTTCTGCTTTCCATTTTGCCTTTATTTAACCTTAACAAACAGAACGAATGTATTATAAAACAGTAATTAGTAATTGAAACAAACTTTACCACAAATTAACAAAATATTTTTCATTTTGTATAACGAAAGGCCCAACAGGATTTGCTTCCCTCTGTTTACAACACGCAATTTTATCATGTAGAAATCTGATCCCTTCGTTTTAAAAACAAAAGGATTTTTTAAATTTTCTTTAACTAAATATCAGTTGAAATGATTAGAATAAATCAGTGTTTTGAACCCAGCGTCAAATCCAATTTATTTTCCATATTAATCATATTAGATGTTAAACTAATGCAACGAAGATTTTAAATTCATTAAGCTCGTTGTGATTTCGGTTTCACAGCCCCAGCTCCCTCTTGCTTTGATGGTCCATTGGCACTTGGTGTGCGGTGGTCGTCGGTCAGAAGATGGTGGCTTCCCGCTGCTTGATGGTCGCCTGTCTTCATCGTCCGAATTGGCACTTGGTGGCGGTGGTCGTCGGTCAGAAGATGGTGGCTTTCCGCTGCTTGATGGTCGCCTGTCTTCATCGTCCGAATTGGAACTTGGTGGTGCCTGTCTTCCGCCAGAAGATGGTGGGGGTGGAGGTTGTCTTCCGCCAGAAGATGGTGGCTTACCACCTCCGGCAGCGGCAGCGTCTCCCTTCGGAACTACGATCAGGACGGCGACAAGAAGGATCAACTTCATTCTTCTCTTCGGAAATAGCACTCGACTTTTCGTCCCTTCATTTTGTACTAAAAATAACAAATTAGCATTTCCAGCGCGTCTGCTTCCTCCACGAGTTTTGATGAAAAGAATGGAGCATCTGGTTGGAAAATCTGAACTTATTTTGATTAATGAATGTGCTTGTTATTCAATCTGGGTTTTCCCAATTAACCCACGTCAATAAGGAATACAAAACGAAGGCATTTGGGACTAATATTTTTCCAGGAGTGTGGAATTAATCCAGAGCATGTGTAGTTTGAATTCAAACTGAAAAAATAGTTTGAAAATCCACTTAAATAATACTCGTTTAGATTAATCAAAGAACGGAAGGAGATTTTCAAAAAAAACCGACGCAGTTTTGAGTATCGACACAACAGTTTTGTGAGGTAGTAAGTTACTTTGATGCCGATATTGATGTCAATGAATTGATGCATGACCATGAACTTCACCAAACGAACTTTTATTGTTTTTCCCCGTAGGCATTTGGGATTAAAGGATGACTGGACTATTGATCTCTGCATTTAATTTATATGTAAACAAAATGAATCTGCTTTGCTCTCCGTACCCTAAGGACAAAGACCCGGTTTCCCACTTAACTTGCTCAAAGGATGGTCCGACATGAATGTATCTACCTTGGCTGGCCTGTCCACTGATGCAATGCCTGGGTAATCATAATGCTACTCTGATGTACTGCATCTCACGGGTCTTCAATCTCGCTTGTCATCGGCATTTAACCCTCAGTGGCTGCGTAACTTTTCCTTCGCTAATTAGCAGAGCAACCACATCATCGCAATCTCGGTAAGTGACCCCTGGGAAGCCAATTTCATCATCATCGTAACCCTATGGAGTTGGTTTCCCCGAATTCAAAGAAGCTGTGAATTCCAATTTGCTTTTATTTCACTTGAAGCCGTGAATAAGTAACTGCAGTCTCTCCTCCTCTGATGTTAAAGTGAACATCAATCCCAGGAAGAACTGGTTTATTTCCAATTCATGCTCGTGTGATTTTTTTCATGGGCCTTTGCATATATTAACTCAACTTACTTCTGAGAAACTCGTCAGTGCACTGGCATCTTCGGCAGAGTTCGTTCATATCCTTGACAAACTCTTTGACAAAAGTCAATATAATAGTAATTACAGTTCCTTCCCTATAAGGTGAAAGCTTTCATTCCTTGTAAGAAATTTCAGAAACTAAAAGGTTAATTAGAAAAGTTATTATTCTTGTTTTCGCTTCTTATTTTCAGAACTGTCGTCACTCTTTCCAAAATGGTCGATGTTTCCACCTCACCAAAGATTTCAATCGACGGCTCCAAACTTCTGGAGAAGGAAGAATTCGATGCTTTTAACGCAGTTTTCCCTCAATTGGTTCGCTACCTGACCGAAATTCCTGAGTTCAGAGACATGCCGGAAACGAATAGGTGGATGGCCAAAGTCATGCAGTACAACGTTCCACACGGGAAGAGAAACCGGGGATTGGCTACGGCTTTAGCCTATCGCTATTTAGCAGATGAAATAAATGAAGAAAATGTGCAGTTAAGCTACATCCTGGGGTGGACAGTGGAAATGGTAAGAAAGTAAGAATGTTCTACTCCGGCTATTGCTAATTGCCAATTTTTTTTTCCAGTTGCAAGCGTATTTCTTGGTGGCTGATGACATTATGGACAATTCTGAGACACGACGGGGGCGTCCTTGTTGGTACAAAGTAGACAACATGGGAGCTTCTGCGCTCAACGACGCTTTGCTCATTGAAGCTGCCATTTATGAAATCCTGAAGAAATACTTTAGAGGAAAGGACTACTACGTGGATCTCATGGACACGATGCATGAAGCCACTTTCAAAACCACTTATGGACAGAGTCTTGACACCCGAACTGGACTGGGGAGGAATATTGAGACGTAAGCATTTTTCTAAAACCCTTAAGTAATCCATCATCCCCTTGCTTTATTTTTTAATTACTTTGCAGGTACACTAAGGACCGGTACAATGGGATTGTCAAATACAAGACTTGTTACTATTCATTCTACCTACCGGTCGCCCTTGCAATGGCAATGGTAAGCTCACGTTCCATTTCACAAATCTCGGGAAATCTGGTGATATGAATCGAGTCTTACAACTTATCCAAGGACTTCCACATTTTGGATTCAATGCTCTCACGGCCGTTGCATAAGCCCTTGTTCCAATCAGCCAATTATCATTCCAGTTTATCCAGATTCCAGAGCTGCGATGTAATTAATTAATTCCATTTTTAATTTCAGGTAGGGATCAAGGATCAGGAGTTGAAGCGTCAAGTTGAGAAGGTTACATTGGAAATTGGTCACTTGTTTCAAGTGCAAGATGATTACTTGGACTGCTTTGGGGATGTCGACGTCACGGGGAAGATTGGGACTGACATCCAAGACTGCAAATGCTCATGGCTCTTCATCACTGCGCTTGAGCACGCAACTTCAGAGCAGCGAGAAACGATACTGGCAAATTACGGGGAAGATGAACCAACCAAGATTGACAAGGTCAAGGAGGTCTACAGGGAAATTGAAATTCCATCGCTTTTTCACAACTACGAGGAACAAACGTTCAAGTTAATCACCACCCATATCCAGCAAATGTCCTCTGCTCTTCCTAAACATCTCTTCAACGAAATGCTGGCAAAGATCTACCGTCGCTTATCCTAAATGATACGGCTATCTATCCCTTCCTTTCCTATCCTTAAAGGCTGCAATTATCCTAAGAACTGTAGATTCCCACTTTAATTTTTTATCCACTTGTGAACTAAATGTGCATCTCCGCATCGACAATTTAAAGTCGCAATTATGATATAATTATGTGGGATGCAAAAAATGTAAAATAATTAATTATTCATACAATTCACATCACATAAATAAGTGACGTAAAACTAATTAACAGTGAGAACCAGTCACAAAAGCCAACAGATTCAAATGATTAAAATGATGACAATCAGAAACGTCATTCTTGGTTTCCCTGCTCGAATTTACGTCAATGGAACACTTTGGTGCAGAGGAAACTGACTTTGCATACAGGAAACAGCAAAGTAAGAATTTTCAAATTGGAACATAAAATGATTTTGATGAAAAAAAGATTTTATTTAATGAATATAAGTAATAGTTCTGGTTGGATTTACCTATATGAACCGGTTTACGAAGAGCGATGGCTGAGTAGTCCTGCGCATGCAGAGATTAGTAGAACCTTTTAAACTTTGAAATACGTCTCAAAACAAACAAACATGAACTATTCTACATGAATATTGAGCATGTTCTATAAAACAAACATGATTAAACTGTTTATAATTATAATGTAACTCATCACCCTCATCCGTCTGCTGATACAAGTGTACCGTCTGAAGCCGATGGTTCTAAAGTAAACAAATTGGGACAATTTGCGCAGACTACTTTGGCAAGGATCCTTACCTTTGGTGTAACTCCATGGCGGAAAATCTCCCAACTCCTTATTTGGATTTCTTTTCAATTCTTCTATTCGAATCCATTCCCTTTTTAGGTATAATTCGTCCATTACTTTGATTGCAGTTTCATTATAATTAGGAGGATCGTAGCAATTGTCAAACATACTATAAGTACCAGCACTGCATATTACGTATAGAGTTTTGGTTTCTTTCCCTCCTACAGCGTGGTCAAACTGGTCTAAAGTGATTGGCCATTTAGGCTCAATTGCTGGATCGATGACATACGCTATGTTCTTTACGCGATAGAGAATGACCACATGGAACCACCACTCTACCATTCCTTCAGGATGATTCGTTGTGTTTGCAATTAATTTTCCAAAAACAAATAGTTTCTTCGGTTTCATCGCCTTCTTTGCGATGAGTATTTGTGCCGCTAGTTCGGCCCGGGCAAAGCAACCATCGTCAGGATACATCCATGTTAAGCGACGTGGAAAGCTGGTATTGCCCAGGAATCGAGTGTCGCGTACATATTCAAAGTTGGATTGCAAAAGGTCATGGGAACAAATGTCTGGTATCTCTTCTTGGTTCAATTCTTTAAGCGGGTTACTAAGTTCTCTCAGTGCTTGATTTGGCGCAGTTCCACTCTCTGCTCCAATGCGCGCTTTTAGAAAACGTAGTTCATGTTTTCGGTAAGCCTTTTCAAAGTCTTCGCCTGGTGAACGTCGAGCTGATATTTCCAGGCTGTAAATTATTTCATTTGAAACAAAGGTTTTTATAGAAAATTGTTCTCACCTTTCATCATCTTCATCTAAATTAGCGCTGCTAAAATTACAATTTGCAATTCCTGTCACCAAAAATAGCCACAAATGTAATTCCATATGTCCAAAAAGGTTTGATATAAGGTTAGCTGCCTAATTAATAATACCTATTAACAAATGGTATGCCAGTATGTATGTATTTTTAAAAAGTAGGAAAATAAAAGTGATGTACTTGACATGGTTTAGTGTAAAAAATAAATTGAAATCAGAAGGCTATATCGATCGACACACAAAGTGGATTCAAAGGGAGTAATAAAACATCGCAAAATAAGTTTAATGTTCAGTTTGACCTTTAATTCTGTGTTTTAATAATGACAATAAAGCCACAGAACGTCCATTTTGAGAACAAAGTAGTAAAGTGTATGCTTACATCTTTTTTCTTCAGTTCCCTACTAAAGGATATTTGCTGCGTCAGTTTATGATTGAGACGCAAAGATTTACGGAGTAAATGGGAAATACTTGAACGCAATTAAAAGTTAAATGCTTAAAGTAGGGAAGTCCCGTGGATCGGTGGATCGGATCCTTTGATGGTAAGTCCCTAGTTTAAGCATCGATGACAGTAAGAATGTCACCCGGGTCATCAATCTGCAGCAGAGCGTCATAGCTCCACTTCCACATATTCTGTAGATTGTTCGTGGATTTACTGCGGTAATAGACACAATGACCTTTGCCCTCTTCGTCTCCTCGTGTATGCAGTCAAATAAATGCCGGGAATTCTATTCACAAAGAAAGCCTTTCTCGAAAGCTATTCCACTGATCGATTCGACAAGTACTTATGGTCATTATTTAATTTTAATCGATTCATAATAAAGTCCAGTAACGGTCTTTAGCAACGGTAAACAGCTGAAAATCAATTTAAATTGAAGAATCCTTGATTAGCTTCATTAGACATGTTAGACATTGAAATACAAATATAATATAAATTAATATATAAAATTGTATAACATAAATATTGAAAAATAGGGAATAGGCACAAACACACTGCATAAAATAGAAACGCCTCAGTTATGCTTGTAATTTATGTTAAAGAAATTAGAATTTAACCCACGTTATATCAATTTGATGAACAATTCAGACAGTACAAGGTGGTTAATTAGTTTTCAGTCGTCACACTGTGTCAAGCACCATTTCCTTGTCAATTCTATTGATTATGTTCCTTTTTAATTTTTTAATGGCTAATTAACTAATTTAGTTGGTTGAATAAATAACCAAAAGTAGAGAGTAAGTCCAGCCGATTCTGTAAATCAGTGAAACAGTCTGACCAATCTTACATCATATTGAAATTCACATTTGCACAGTTGCTTTTCAGTTGTTTTTTTAATTTTTTTGATTAACTAGGTTAAGTTGATGACCAATTGACGTGAAATCGTGACAAGTATGAGGCCCTTCTTGTTCTCCTTTGCAAAACAATATCGATGTAATAGAAGAATCCAGTGGTACATTTGCAGGTCAATCAATGCCGCTTCCTCACACCCGGAAGGAAATGTCAAATTCTCAGACGGGTAAGGATTCAGTTGCTTAATTATCCGAATGTTGAGCATTACTATGGATAACGTTTCCACTTAGGCGAATCCTGTCCTTGTCCAGTGGGAAATTGGCACGAATGGCTGATGGTTGCGCCGTGGCCAGAATGGGTGATACCTCTGTCATGGTGACTACTGTCGGGAGGACAAAGTCATCCGGCTCCTCATTCGTCCCTCTTCTAGTTGACTATCGGCAAAAATCAGCAGCTGCTGGAAGAATCCCGACCAATTTCCTGAAAAGGGAACTTGGACCTACAGACAAGGAAGTTTTGACAAGTCGACTCATTGACCGCTCCATTCGTCCCCTATTCCCAGATGGATTTTCATGTGAAACTCAAGTGATGTGTAATTTATTAGCAGTCGATGGAGTATATGATCCTGACATCCTTGCCATCAACGCCGCTTCAGCATCTCTAAGTTTGTCAAGCATTCCGTGGAATGGCCCAGTAGGAGCAGTACGAATAGGACTGGTAGCTAATGAAATAGTGGTGAACCCAACTAGAAAGGATTTGAGCCAAAGTACACTTAACCTCGTAGTTGTAGCTGCAGCACAAAACCTGGTCGTTATGCTTGAAGGTTTTGCAGAGAATGTCCTCCAGCAAGAGCTTCTGAAAGCGATCAAAGTGGGTGTTAAAGAGAGCCAGTCCATTGTCCAGTGCATTGAAAAACTACAAAAGGAGCATGGCAAGACAAAACGTGAACTGGATGAAACTACTTTGGGTGTTCAAGTACCAGAGGAAGTACTGGAGAAAGTTAGGGCTGCCGCTGAGTCACAATTGAAGGGAATATTTTCCAATTACACTTACGACAAATTCCTAAGGGACGACGCAGTTCAGACCGTGAAGGCCACTGTAGTTGAACAGCTTCGAGCAAATGAGGAAAACCCAGTGGATACAAACGTCATAAACGAAGCATTCAACCAAATTTTGAAAAGTGTTTTTAGGAATTTAATTCTAGACAACAAAATTAGGTAAATTTTTTTTGTTTTTTAAGTGAAATTGTACAGATTATGGATTTGAATTTTTATTTTTAGATGTGACGGAAGGAATCTCCAGCAGCTAAGGAATATTTCGTGCGAAGTTGATCTGTACAAACCACTTCATGGATCTGCATTGTTTCAACGTGGTCAAACACAAGTATTTTGCACAGTGGCCTTTGACTCGATTGATTCTGTACTCAAGTCTGATCCCGTCTCAGTCATTACGGGGTGAGAAATAGCCCTTTATTTTTATAATTTGATTCAAGATGAGATTTATTTTCAGTGGTTTGAAAGAGAAGAATTTCTTCCTCCATTATGAATTCCCTCCTTATGCAACCAACGAAACTGGAAAGACAGGAGCTCCAGGCAGGAGAGAATTGGGCCATGGAGCCTTGGCCGAAAGAGGTCTGAGGGCAGTCGTACCAAAAGACTTTTCACATACGATTCGACTAACCGCCGAAGTCTTAGAATCCAACGGTAATGAAACGTTGAAGACCCGAAGGAGTACAAAAAGTATCTTCTGATGAGAATTGAACTTTTAGGTTCTTCTTCCATGGCTTCAATTTGTGGTGGTAGCCTTGCCTTGATGGACGCTGGAGTCCCCCTCTCCGCTCCTGTTGCAGGAGTAGCTATTGGTCTCATAACAAAATATACGGGAAGTACAAAGCATCTCGAAGACTACTGTATCCTCACCGACATCCTGGTAAAGCTCGAAAAAAATAATTTCTAATTTATATCCAACTGAATCACTTCCAGGGTATTGAGGACTACCTGGGTGACATGGATTTCAAAATTGCGGGTACGAAGAAAGGCGTCACTGCTCTCCAAGCTGATGTAAAAGTTCCAGGTCTTCCCCTCAAAGTCATAATGGAAGCAGTGGTGCAAGGGACTGAGGCCAAAAATGAAATATTGGCAATCATGAATGAAACAATTTCCAAACCAAGGTATTTAAATTCTAAAAATTCCTTTTATTAATAAACTGACGTCTGAATTTTATCTGTAGAACTGAAAAGAAGAATGCCTGGCCAGTGGTTGAGAAATTGGAAATTCCAATCCACAAGAGATCCAAGTTTGTAGGGTTAGGTGGTAGGAATATCAAGCGACTCCTTTCAGAAACAGGAGTTCAGGTGCGGAAATCTGCTTATCATAGAATATAAATCGATTTTTATAATTTTTGTTTTATGTTTAGGTGACGCAAGTTGATGATACCAACTGGAATTTATTTTCCCCTAATCAGGCCGCATTAGACGAAGCAAAGGAACTGATAGAAGAATTCCTGACTGAGGAGCGAGAGCCTAACCTTGAATTTGGAGGGATCTATAGTGCCTCTATTGTAGAACTCCGTGACACTGGAGTGATGGTTACTCTGTACCCAACCATGGCCCCGGTTCTATTGCACAATTCACAACTAGACCATAGGAAGGTAGAGGAAATTATTTCATTAGAAATCAGATTGAATGTCCTGGTCATTGATTTTATTACATTTCAGATAATGCATCCGAGCGTATTGGGGCTGGACGTTGGTCAGAAGTTGACAGTCAAGTACTACGGCAGAGACCCTGTGAGTGGGGGGATGAGACTCTCCCGGAAAGTCCTGCTCGGACTCCTCTCCCCCGTGAAAGATTTGAACTCAGCCAGTTCCTGACTTTTATCGACATGAGCCTGACAAATCCATTTCCTTTTGAGAGAAGTGTTTGAATTATACTCTCCAGCCTGAGTGTGAAATTGTCCTATTGATTAAACTTAATCAGATTGGC
>VNWY01001228.1:0-18617 GCA_009869845.1 Pseudachorutes palmiensis | reverse complement strand
AATATCTTTATGCCACTCAACCAATATAAGTTCGACGAATAATGAACGCTTTTCAAAATTATTAAAATTAATTGAAAAGTGTCAAGTTACTAATACTAATCAACTCACTTTTGCATAAATTGAAGAGATTGAAGCATTATTTGAAGGCATATGCGGCTATAGTGATTCTTGAAAACTTAAAATGCAAAAGTAGTGGACAAATTATAATATATCTCTAGCGAAAAGTGATTGGAGGGTTATTATTGGAGGACGGGTTCTGGACTAGCGTTATGGATTCATACGTTTAAAGTTATACCTACAGAACTAGATTAACAAACAGCCATTTAAGACTATGATTAAAACGAACATTCTTGAAAAGCTTGAAAGCCTTGTCACTTGTCATTTCCATCAAGAACACAAAGAAATCAACGGTGACAAGTATGAGCAAGAGAAGAAATGGCATCAGGATTTTCGAGTACAATTGGACAATTTTGGGGGCGAATTCATCAACCATGTGATCCACTTTCTTCCCATGCCGTATTCCCAAGCTTCGTCGGTTAGCAGTCTCCAATTTTACCCTGTTGCGTTCAAGCGTAACATGGAATGTGATTATCCCGGTTGCATCGAACTGCAACATTCGTCTTCCAAACTTGACGCCGTAGTTAATGTGGCTGTAAAATAAGTATTTCTGTATGTACAAGGAGTTTTCTTTTGTAGTATGACATCTAAGATCCGGCCGATTCAGCAGAAGAACGGAACGAATGTTCCCTAATTCAGACGACGGTCTATGCATGATCAATGTTGTTGCGTCCGATTTGCGGTTTGTTGACAGGACCATGTGTTCCACTTCATCGATGTGCGTTACCTGCACGTACTGCCTGAACGTTGTTACATTCAGTGCCTTTGGTTTCAAGTCATACTCTAGAAAGCCTTTGATCATATCAAAATGAGCTTCATCGAGGGAGTTCCGTTGCGACCTTTGCTGGTGTTGTTCAAAATACGACAGTAACTTCCTACCAGACCCGATCGCCTCTGACAAATTCTGAAAAATTTTGTCCGGAAGTGGAGCCACAGTGTAGCTTGTCACGATACACTCGTACATTGTTCTAAAACAAAAAAACGCTGTTGGTAAAAAGCAACTGTACATCTTGGCGCCAGTCAACCAGGTACCTTACCCAATTAGTGTTGCAACAACTGACAGAATGCAGAGGAGTTTTGTAAAGCGAGAAGCTCCTTGGCGCATGAGTACGCAGAAACTCCAGAAGATGGAGTTATACACGCTCCCCTTACTGCTTACAACAGACACCATACATAGGGTCACCATGAGGGCAATCCAGGTGTACTTGTCGAAGGGCAGGAGCAGCTCAAAGAGGTTTAGTACTACGGACCAATCCGTTCTTGCATCTCTTTCACAGTATAAGTAGCCATGTTGCTTAGCCTCAAAGTACATGAGGCCTAGAAAATCTTCTCCTATGATAGCGCCACCGCTAGAAACGTCGGAGAGTTTGCCGTCAGCTATTTCAGCCCCCCTCTCATCGTTATAAAGATTCAACTTCGACTTGACCATTGGATGATAGTAGTAGAATTCGGTAAAGTTGTACGTATCCCGGATATCGGCCACCAGGTAGTTTCTGACATATGTGCATCTCATGTATCTGTTCACCGTTGCCTTCCGAATGCACGATAGGCCTGCACGAAGCTTAGAAATTAACAGTTTCTTCATGAAGTTTTTATTCACACTTAACCAGTGAGATTCCAGAGAAGGTATTCCAAGAAGTGTGTCTCTGTACCAAAGAAACGTTATAAATTAACCACTCCACAGTAATTTTTTTTACTCTTTTTACCAATCTTCATAAAGCGTGTTTTAATACCTGTTGTTGATGGCATGGTTAGGAATGAACTTGATTAGTGGGTCTGAATAACTGCTGAACTTCGACTTCCACCTGTTCGCAGCTCGTTCAACTACAAGTTGGAATACCATGCCCAATGCAAGCTTCGCAAATACTTTCACACGATCACTAGCATCTCGGATGAGCTGCCGATCCCATTGTCTCATCAAAGAGCTCAACTGAGCCCCATTATATGAGATCCAAATGTACATGTTCTGAACATTGTTTCTATTTGCCAGCCTTTGAAATATACTGATTTCCCATAGTTGGTAATCAACGTATTCAATGCTAAAGTCTGTCTGCATTAGGTATAAAACATGACCACCTTTGTAGGTGGAATTTGCAACTGGTATCCAATCCACTCCAGTCTTTCTGTCCACCGATCTTACTTTTCTAAAGTCCGTTTCCTTGACCATAACTGAGCTCAATGCCTCGTTGGATTGTCGCAGAATATCCCACATGAAAGGCGTAGTTATTTCGTTAGTGTAATATTTGAAAACAAAGTAGAAGAAGTAGTTACCAGATTGAGGGAAAAACATTTGAGCAGAGCAAGTTCGAAGATAAGTTCCTAGCACCAACAGCAGATATTCCTGAAACCACATTTTTACTCGGGTAACCTAGCGCGGAGGCAATGGATTTGCGACTGTCGGTTCAATGGAGATGTTTGAAGAGCTGCAGGCGAACCCTCGATTAGGGCATTTCGTGACAGACAGAAAAAAGTTCGAAAACTTTTAAAACGAAAATTATCTGATTATTCCATGCCACGAAAGAGCCGGAAATCTATTTTTGATTAAAATGACCGTCGATTTTCCCGAACGATAACGATACAAATGAACAGGTTTTACCCTTCGGCCAGACTAGTTCAAAATTTTATGAGACATAAATTCGAATCGATAAACTGTATTCCAGCTTCACAAAATCCTTCATTGAATTCAAATGGCAATGAATATGGTGGGAACAGAAAACAGGTAAGCCACAATTAGAAAGTATGGCAATAATATTCTAATTACTTATAGTTTAGTCGTCTGCGCTAGTGACTCTCGAATGCTCTGAAATATTTCGATCGGGTCCTCACCGCTGGATCACTTATAGTGACCAACGAGGATTAACCAAATCGATCGACTCTAATTGGATAATTTTCATGTTTCCTGCCATTTGCGACACCCTGTGCACTTTCTGCAACCGCGCTGCGCTGGGTCTATTATTGCTATAGAGTCGAACTATTTTTCAACATGCCGCGGCATTGAGTCATTGCTGATTATTTTTATATATAATAATTAATAATAGTATAATATTATAATTATAATAAAGTACGAAGAAACTATATTTGGTTATACGATCCTATTTTAACGATTTAATTTTATTACATAGACAGAGATAATAATTGTAAAGTATGCCACGTTTGTATATTCTACCGTCTAATACCTAAGTGTAATTAACATGAAACAAATGCCACTCATAAGGTTGTCTACCAGTGTGAGTTTTGCCTTGTCTTCAACTATTTTCGACTCCTTTCATGCTTTGATTGACTGGTGTAAGTGTATACGGACAGACAGACGGACGGACATGGCCGTTGCATAAACCCCGGCAGCTGCGCTGTACGTGGTTAATAATTGTAAAGTATGCCACGTTTGTATATTCTACCGTCTAATACCTAAGTGTAATTAACATGAAACAAATGCCACTCATAAGGTTGTCTACCAGTGTGAGTTTTGCCTTGTCCTCCATATGGTATAACCCACCAATTGTACACTTGATAAGTGGCAAGGAGTGTAATACTTTGTCCATCCCTACCATACGTTGCTTCCTCACAATGTTGGCACGTCTCAAGTTGCAATGGAACTTCGATGAGATGTTGTAGACCTCAGAAAAGAGCATCGCAGCTGGGAGTAATAGGAGCATCATTGTTATCAAGTAGTATACAAGAATAAAGCTAATTGCCGGATGGATCAAATGGCGCAGACGAATGACGGTGAAAGATGCAATCATTACAGCAAACATTAGCGTCAGTTTGCATATTGGGAGAAATATGGTTCCATACACGATGTTATGCATTTGATTTAAGAGTTGAACACAGCGATACACATGGACAGAATCAACGGTCGAATAAGCCATAGTGGATGGCCATACGACACTATTAAAGAATAATATACCGTGGCAATTATTTAGTTCGATGAAATATGCCAGCAATATACACATATAGGTATAACTCACCATGCTTGTTTCAGCCAGTACATCGAAGTTAAAATGGATGGGACAATGGTACCAATCAACATAGTTGCGTCAACTACTACGAACAAGGCGTTCGAGGAAGTGACCAAGAAATGAGCTAATACCCAAAACACTGATGGAAAAAAGAGTTCTACATTTAGAACAAATGTTTGAACTGCAATGCACAGCATGCAGAATATCCCGACAGTCAGGGTATTGCCGTACAGTACTTCTCGCAATGTCGTCTTGTCAGACTTCTTTCTTTTCACGAACCTCTCTATGGTACAGTTAAGATATTCTATTATGCCACTACCACCACAATTAGCACCGACTCTTACCTAAAGTGGTGTCCAAGTGGAGTAGGTTGTTCACCAGGTTAACCCATTCAGAATAGTATTCGGCCACTCCGATTCGAATGGGGATTCCAACTACCGAACCAGTTCCGGCAAAGAGTAGCGTCACTTTGGTCTGAAGTGGTGCATGAAGCATTCGGTAGAAACAGGTAAATCCATTGCTTATGTAAACAAAAAATGCCAACAAGGTCAACGCTTTGTATCTGTTCGGATGAGTTGATGACCTTATTCCATCGCTTGCAGCGTCGTATGAAAATGGAACGATTTTAAGGCTACCTAGTATTCTTAGCGTGTACCTAAGCATTTTAACTTCGTTGACTGTCAGCATCATGTAAAGAAGTTGGAAGCGGAACTATTGTTTGTTAGATATGCTCGAATGCTGTATCAGAGTTGAATGCAAGTAAGTTCGACAAACTCAAAGCTACCCTTCAAAAACAAAGATTATGTTAAACATACAGCTGGGTAGAATATTCCAATCAGGTGTAATTTATCCTAGGATAGAACTGTGCTTTGATTATAGAGATTTGTACCTACCAACTGAGTAACCCACTGGATGCTATAACTACATATGTTAATGATTGCACATAATATTGTTGTTTGTCTCCATCGGCCTTCTTTAACCACTAATTTCCACTACAAAATGGCCAGAAAATACTGTAGTAATGGATTCAAATTGTTGGCTTTGTATGGTCTTTGAATCTCATTTCAGTTCAAAGCTTGAAAATCAGACAAACAAAGTTAATTAAGGGGAGTTCATCCGGACAAGGGTTAAGATGACTCTGTTGCTTGACATTGTAACAAGAGCTACTAAATTACACTGTATTTTGGGTGTGATTAACATCAACCACAAATGAATTCTGTAATTGGTAGAGAGTGAACAATAGAAACATAAGAGGAAACAAAGGTTTTGCCAGATGTGCACCATTTGTGTCATAAAAATCAATAATTTGTCAATGTCCGATTAGAAATGTCCGATTAAAAAATAAGCCTATTTTTGTTTAAGAAATTATTGGGTGGGTTGAATTTTATCGATCTCTGACACCACTGTTAGAATAAGCGGTCATTTGTTGTAAAACATTTAAGCTGGCACTCATTTTACTTGTGCATTCATGTGTGCTCTACTGCAGATAAAATAAAACCTAAAGGACTGTGGAGATACCTTTGACGGTTTTGTCAATCTAAAGATTGGCAATGAGCTAGCTTATTAGTTCAGTCTATATTCTAACTGAGTAATACTCTAAACGAGTACTCTATTTCCCTAGTTATTCGTAACATGATGACATTGTTGTAATCAAAGCCACATCTCACATTTTAGTAAAAGCAACTTCTAAGTGTGGTATAATTTGTCTGTAATAATTTCGGCATTTGTTCACAATGCATGTTGCTTTGAGCAATCAATAGCGAACCTTTAAATTATTTACCATGTGTAAATATAAGTTACTGGCTCAATTTCTAGAAATCATGCTAATGGAAGATTTTGTAATTCCCGTAGGTATTGAATTTGAATCCCAAGGCCTTTTGCACTGGCAAAAAACACGGAAATGTTCATTTCTTCTCATAAATGAAATGGGCATTTGACAAGAGAGTGCCAGGTCGAACAGAACAAAGATGGCTATTCCTCTGCTTGTGAAGTTGACAACAAAAAACCAATTTCTACTTCATTGTTTGCTGGTCCTACACACAGTAGCTGCGACCGCAAGTGTTGAATACATAGTTCTGAACCGCTTCCTGGCTCACATGGAAAGCTGTTTTATCAACCTAATTCTCTATCAAAAGACCTTGGATCTGGCAGAGATGAAAATCCCAGTGGCAATATCAGAACCACGTTTCAGCTCTTACGCCAACGATACATCCTGTAACACCGAAACATATCGTACACAAGGTCTAACCTTAATGGTTGTCAACATGGAATTATGCCCGTACGTGAACAAGCACTACATGATCAAAGGGATCAAGTGCGTAGGTGTGGTTGCATTGTTCCCTGAAACGAATCACACCGAAAACGAAGACGTGGCGTGGTACCTCAACAGTTACTGGAGTAGAGCTGACCTCAAGCGTTCCAATCATACTACACCCAGACGTATGAAAAATGGAACTGAAGTAAAAAAGAGCAAGATTGTCTACTACCCACCAATCTTTCCAACCGCCATTCAAAGCACAACTATTCTATTACGGAGTTCACTTGACCTGCGCAGGAAACACCGTGTTCCGAACCCCGTCAAGGGAAGGGAGTACCGCGATGGATTTACGAAAATTCTTTTCATATCGATTGGCGTGGCTGAAACTGACATGAATAATGAGCACTGCTCATATGCTGTATCCTTGACGTACCTTCGTTCCACACACTTTGGACATTTTGAAGAAAATTTTGACAGCCGGGAAGGTAAGTTCAACCACAAAATATCCTTAAGATGCGCCAATGTGTTATTTCCTTATTTTACAGGTATTATTGACACTTTGAAGTTTGACGACGCTCTGAGGAAACACAAGAAATCGGTGATTTCACTCGTTGCAACTTCCTCTTTGTGTGACACCGAAACAACATTAACCCACCTTAGCCGTGTACTTTGTGACAGATTTCTTAAATCAATCGTTGAAGATGTAATAGTAGGGGTCTTGGGCAATAGTTTCAACAGCACAATTAAGCGAACCCCACAAACACCTTGGAATTATTCACGCAACGCGTATCGAGTAAACTATTTCTTGACAACAGTGGATCTCTACAACATTGGATCAGCGAATAATTTCATGGGTCTGCAGTCCACTAATCGTGTTGGTATAACAGCCTCTGGCCAAAACTTAGAAATCAGCGCCTATGATTTCGTGGCTCCTTACACTGCAGCCTCTTGGATAGGAATCATTGGCACCTGCATCGGAATTTGTTTTTGGTTTTTCCTCATTCCGAGATACCGTGATGGAAGAAGCAAATTCCCTTTCTTTCTTACTGCTCTCCTCTTGGAAACGGAATTCCCGCTCATCGGGAAGAAATATGACATGCTCAATTTTCGTTTGGTTTTGGCCACATTTACATTGATGGGGATCGTGCTGTCCAATGCTTACAAGGGAATCATTACCACAGGTTTAGTTCTACCTTTCAAATCAAAAGGACTGGACTCGTTGCTAGATGCAATTGAGCTTGGGTATACAAACGTACAAGAGGATGGGTATCCTCGTGCAGCAAGGGACAAGTGTTGTAGTTTAAAAAAGGGAATGGAAGAAGACATGGAAGTGATGGGTTATGGGAAGAAGGTCTTTGGCGAGACGTGTAGTGAAGCATTAATCCGCTGGGCTGAATTAGAATTGATGACATCTGCGCAGATATCAGCTTATGAGTTCTGGCAAGTGACGTCTACCCGGAAGGGTGCAGTCTGGCTAAACGACACGAAGGGTTTTCAGAACAGGCTACAGAAAACTAAGATTGTGTCGAAATTGATGGGATTAACAAAACCAGCGCTCTGTAATTCGACTGTAATGCAAGATATACTATACGGAACTCGTAAAAACAGCATGCAAGTTGGTAACTCGGATTTTATCCGCAAGTATCCTTACTACGCTAGATTCTCCCGACGACTGAAGACACGCGCTATGCCATATATACTTGAAGACAAGCATGGGCTATTCTTCAGTCCAGTTATTGGAATAACGATACGCTATAACTCGGATTTTATCCGCAATTATGTTTACTACGCTAGATTCTCCCCACTACTCAAGACACGAGCTATGCCATATATACTTGAAGACAAGCATGGGCTATTCTTCAGTCCAGTTATTGGAATAACGATACGCTATTCTGAAATTGGAACCAAAGGCCAGCTCCCCCGTGATCTATCTGCGTTCTACGAAACTGGAATCCTCGGCCAAATTCAAACCCGGTTTTGGAATTTCCATCACTTGAAAGAGATGCAACGTTTGCGTGATAGAAGTCCTGGTCCGCTGCAAGACTATACGCACATTCCAATACGTTTGAACCTTGAAACTAGAGTGGTATTCCTCTTCTGCATTTATGGAGTTTCCATTGCCACCGCTGGCATTGTGTTGGCTCTGGAGAAAGTCGTCGTTATCATACGCTGCTGGACTTAGTGGTATTTCTACTTAAATTCATAAGAATTAACCCTACCTAAGAACCTAAGAATCCAGGGTTCAGGGTGTTTATAGTGTCCCATAATTGACTTAGGCAGTGCCCCTATCAATCACTGTTAGACTACCCCATTTGGGCGAGAAATCGGGGAAAATCATTTCTGGGAAACCCGATCTGTGGTCTACGGGGTTCCACTGGCTAGTGAGGGACCTGGGCGAGTTCGTAGTGGCAACGCAAAAGTTCCTCTCCTTGCCACAGCCGGTTATCGATCCCGGCATCTCGCTGCTGAAGACGGCTCGCCGTTATGACTAATGGTTTTCTGACAAACAACTTTCCCCTTGCTAAAAAATTCAAATTCTTTGGGCATCCTTTGAAGAACGTATAATTTTTGAATTTCCATTCTCCCGTCAGGAAAATAGGGTGACTGAGGACGTTTATTAGGACGGTTGGTCTGCCTACAAGGATAAGGTTGAGGAATGTGTGACACTTATACAAAATTATAGCACCTGCACCTCCTAATTCTGCAAAGGCAACTGGTAAATTGATTAATGATAGCTTTATTGTCTCAACGTTGTTTAGAAAGGAATAAAAATAATTCTAATGAGAGAATAATTAATCTTACTTTCTGAATAAGATTGCATTCATTCCATAGTTGCCATCCATTTAACCCCTTAGAGAGCGTCAATAATTGATCGCCTGTGATTCCCATCACTTTTTGCACACAACAAATTGAACACAAAGGTTTGCAAAGGAAAAATTGCATTTTTCTGAATCCTATTGCTACATTATTGTATCCAAGGGAAAATGATTTATGAATAAAGGTGCAATTGTCTGTGCAAAGCAATTTTAGTGCCAAAGGATGCTGCCAATTTGTTTTCTCGATGGAATACAAAATATGTTTTTAATCGTTTTCATCATGCAAAGTTTTCACTTGAGAGAAAACCGTTGTAGCTCGTCAGATGTATACCCAAGTAGCAATGTCTTCTATGTACTCACAAAACTGAATCTCTATGCATGATAGCTTACGAAAAAAGGCTGTCTTATGCCTATCAGCTTCTACAAGAAAATTATTAATTTCTGGGTAATTACGTTTATTTTCTATTCCACTAAAATTTCTGTCAATGCAGCCTTTGAAGGAAGAATCGTTCCTTCATATGTAACGAATGTAAGGGTCGAATAGTCTCGTTCACATAGAATACAAGAATTTAATTTATTCAATTTCAAAATAATCTAAAATAAATTTAAAAACATTGTTTCTGAAAACGGACTAGCAGACGGACGCGGAAAATATGATACTCTATTTAGAGATAGAGCGCTGCCATAAAGCCACAAAATATTCCACAAACTCATACGGAAGGTAGACTCCTCAGTTTCTGCATTGGCATCTCCGCTGTAGATATTATAGTACAGTAGCCAATTACAAGCAACAATGATTTCCACAGAGTGTATTGTAATCTGTTTCCTACTTGTAGGAATGTCAATGGAAAAAACGTTTATTTCGCCTGACGACGGTTTCATTCATTACATATTCAAATCTGACACTCAAGACTATCCAAATGCAGCATTCATGCTTAACTGGCTACTGGAATCATCAAAGTTATCAATAACAGCACAAGTCACAATGGTTGACTATTCCAATTATCCTCATATTCTAGCTGTATCCCGCCTTCAGATAAAACCTAATCACCGTGGTGGACACGCTGTATACNTATAGAAGCCAATGAACACCTCTATCACCGAAAAATATTTTTTGGGCGATTTGTGCGAAAGGAACTGAAATGAATATGCTGTTTCGGCGAGTGGTTTTTCCCAGCTCGCTAGTTTTCAAGTAGACGCACGGTACATGATTCAGATTGAGCCATGTGTCTATTCAGAACACCAAGAACTGATGTGGGGGATCTACGAATTTATTCGTGTAAAAAACATTGAAAATTTTCACATTTGGATCACCTCCTTTGCCGATAGCTGCGAGTTCATTCGGCCAAAGGGAAACCAAAGAATAATGACGCGAATGGCCAGTCTATATGTCAAGAACATGTTTGGAACATTGCACCATATCGGTTTATCAAATATTTTACCTGTCGAATTAACTATCGAGAGTTACTCCATACCATCAGCAACGTTCATTCCAGTCGGACAAAAGAACGGGACGTAAGAAGATATGTTTTTTTTTTGCAGAAATTGCAGTATTTTTTTAATTTCAGTGCATTTACATCCAAAGAATTACGGAACCATTGGAAGTCCGTGAATTCCAATTTTCAGAAGAAATTGTTTGCTGTAAATAACTATGGCCCAGATTTATGCCGTAAAGTGTCTGGAACCTGGATGTATCTTTGCGGTGGCGCAATATATCTCATGCTGCAACTTGTTGTGGACCATTGGAACTTTACAAGTATTTCTTTGTTTGCCGAAGACGCTGTAGATGCCATAAACGGGAAAAACAATATGCTTGGCGTTGGGATTATACAGAAGTATCTCCCTGGATCTGTAGAGTTAACCTCACTCGTTTTCTATAACGAAGAACCTCCTGAGAATTTTGTGTATTGCCAAGACGGAGAGAATAAGGATTGGGCGAGTAGTCTTGATTTGACAAATTTACTTTTCCCTTTTGATATGATGTCATGGGTTATGATACTTTTGGTATCAATATTTATTTCGATTCTCAACAACAAAAAGGACTGGGTGACGAGCATATTCAAAACTATTTGTCTCCTAATGAAACAAGATCCGGGAAAAATGTCGCTTTTGATTTGCGTTTGGTCGATTATTATTTCTTTCTTGAGGTAAGTTTTCGTATGTTTCTTATTATGTGCATTTACCACCCTTTGCTAGGTTACGAATTTGAAAAGTGGCGAAGGCAACAAACATATGTCTATTTCCTGGTACACTTTTTATTTCCTTTCCACAGCAGCTTCTACGAGAGCATCATAACCACTACAACAGTCGCTCCTATTGAGGACCGTGTTATGGAAGATTTGGATTCATTGCTTGCATCTGGAAGGAAGCTATTATTCCCTCTATCCTTTGAAAACGATGAAGGAGCGAGAAGCGCAAAACATTCTTCATTGGATAATTATTACCTAACTATGTTGAATAAGAGTTATGGTCTAGATTTTAAAACAACGCCACTTAATATTGAAACGTTTCACAAATATGTACTTTTTAGGAAAGTCGATCATGGTAGTTTCATAAAGGCCAATCGGACTATAACCTTGCAATCAATTTTAGTAGAAAAGCGAAACCCTGAAGTACTTCTAGCATATCTGCTAGCTCTCTATTCTGACATTGAATGTTACAAAGCAAGCAAACGTTCAGTGGTTCGAGAAAGAATGATCATCAATCATATCCTCCATCCGAGCGTCCCTATTGGAGAAACGATTTCATGGTTAAAGTCAACTGGTTTAGATGTTACTGCTATTTTATTTGAATTCAAACGAAATTCATTGAACCACGTGTCAAAAATTCTAGCGAATAGTGTAAAAGTTAACAAATATTTCAGTGAACATGACGTGAAAGCAGTAACAATGTACAGCAAAATCCTGTTGCCATTCATTCTTTACTTTTGTCTTTTAGCAATTTCCATTCCAATATTTGCGTCTGAATTATTCTACTTGTGGTTCCGGAATTTCATTTGTTTGTTTAGTCTAGTTCTGAAATTATACTTGAAAAGATTAGAAATTAGAGCAAAAATTACTATCACGAATAAGGCCTAGAGCAGTGTAAAGTGCCTTCCATTATAATTAACCAAACCCTAATATGAATATAAGATATTGGTAAAATGAGGGCAAATTACATAATTAAGCTTTACCCCGTACTACGCAAAGCGTAACTTTCTCGTGACCGGGATGAAGCACATGAGTTAATGATTATACAAACTGAGATCTATTAACCTTTAAATCCTCTTAGTTTATAATTGCTTCGTGTTCTCAAGAAACGTTTTGCCTTATCCAAAAATGCGATAAATGTTAAAACCAGGTTGTTGTGTCTTGAACTCAACTAAATGATTGTAACGTCGTTATTGTTCTCGAAAGTCCGACGGGATCGTATTAAAACCAACTAAAGGCAAGTTTAAATCTTCTGCATTGTAATGGTCATACATGGAGTTTTTTGGACATGGATTCCAAACTTCGTCATTAGCGTTTAGCACGCGAGCCAATCTTTTATGTAGGAATTGACGTGAAAAAGATGGCTATCGTTTATTCAAACGAAGCCATACTTTAAAGACATTTGGAACAATAGCCCATATTCAGAAATGACGAAACCTGAAATTATTTTTTTGCAGTGGAATTCTTCATAGCTTTGCTAAAACAGTATCTTTCTTTGCTAACGTATAAGCGAAGTTGTCTCACTCAGTAAAGAGTAGCTTCGTACTATATTTCTGACTTTCTTCAGTCGGACTTTGAGTCAGATGTAAATGCTGTTGCCTGTTGAAAACAGTCATCCTGTGTTAATACCGAAACATTTTTAAGTTAGAATTCTAAACCAAATCACTGCATAATCTGGAATTACTATGCCGTTGCCAAGGGGATTCAAATCCATCAAATTCTGCATGTACCTTTAATGTTTCGCTACCGTGTTGTATCCAAATAACTTGTTTATCGTGACCATTTGTTTTTGAACAATCACGCTACCTACTTTTCTGTCTCAAAGTGGTTCTGAATACGAAATTGTTCTTCATCACAAGCTTCGCCATGTGACGGATATTTGTTCTCAAAAGCAAATCAAGAAAGAAATTCTACGTCGCATCTCAGATTTACTGCCACATTCCGGTTTAAAAAAATAGCAATGGATTCCCCTACCGTAGCCTCCCACAATACAAGATTTGGCTATTAGCAAAAGCATTGCTATGATTTTAAAGTTTTATTTTCTGTGTAAGTTCTTTCTTTAATTTTAGTTTTGAAAATTGTCAAGTGTAAGAGTGAATAACTTGATCCTTTCAAAACAATTGAACCATACTTCAACAAATTACTGTACGTAACGGGACAATGAATTTCTTACTATGGATTAATATCTCCGTACTACTGATAGGAATATCAGTAGGGAAATTCACGTTCCGTTTGATCAAGGCTATATTCATTACATATTCAAATCGGATGCGCAGTTTCATCCAAATTCAATATTTATGACAAACTGGCTACACGAATCATCGTAACAGTCAATAACGGCACAAGTCACATTAGTTGGGCGTTAGAATTTGAATTCCGCTTTTGCCAGGACTGACCCAATTCACCGCGGCGGATATGTCGTGTATATGATTCAAATTGGCCCACGTTGGGAATCAAGTCAAGGTGACTTGTTGAACGTCGTTTATAGATATTTCATTCGTAGCTCCAACGCCAAGAACATCAACATTTGGGTGACGTACTTTAAAAATACTGACGAATCTAACCTTAATTATGATTTACAATATACAACTCACGTTGCCATTCACTTTGTCAGAGAAATGTTTGGAACTTTGTATCACATTGAGTTATCTAATATTACGTCGGACCGTATAAATGTCGAGAGTGTTACTCCATACGATTAAGGAAGTTCGTACCATTTGCAGAAGGCAATCAGTAAGATATAATTTATTCAATGTATTATTAGTAAAGAGCATTTGAATCTATTTCAGCGGCTTCAGATTTCCTTTCATTTCGGGAATAATTATCACTTAAGAATGCCGTCCTGTGCAGTGTCAACTTGCAAAATCAATGGCAGGAATCATAAGCGAGCTGAAGTTTCTTTTCACCGCTTCCCAAAGGACTCCGGACTTAGAGACATTTGGGTTCAAAGATGTAGACGTAAGGACAAAGTGCCAACCAAATGTGCTGTAATCTGCTCCCACCATTTTGCAACTGAGGACTTCCATGAGGCGGGGTCAAGCCGTGACCCGAAACCGCACTTGAAGCCAGGAGCGTTACCAACAAAACGTCTTCCGGCCAAATCTAATTCTTCCAAATCGTTGGGCAAAATGCGGCGTTAAAAACAAAATATTTATGTATAGAAAAGTGACTGGTGATCCAGCCCTGAAAATGATAGGATAATTTTCGAAGTTATCACCTTACAATTTTCCAATTCAGCTCATTTGAGATTATTCATGATTGTCACTGCCTTGTGTTGATATCTTGTAAATATTTAATTCAATCCAAAAACCAGTACTTTAAGGAATAACTTCAAATAACCACCACTTTTGTCAGGTAAATAATTGCTTAATCTTGGTTTTATCTATAGGCAATTGAAGACGCTAGCGGAATAACGACTTATATATCCCTGGTTAACAACGCGTCGATTTAACAAACAAACTAAATTTACCATGCTGCGCAATGTCAATTATTTATACGTCGTTATTCCTCTAGAGGCTTCAATTAAACTTTCAACTGTTTTAGCTCAAAGGATTCGAACTCATGGGAAAATATGTGAGAACTAATTCAGTCTAGACTTTCGCTGACTTACCTTGCTAACCTTATTTAAAGCAAAACCAACTTGAATTTGAAATATCCAAAATTTTCGCCAGTTCTTCATTCTGAATTGCCGACGGGACTAGACTGATGTAAATTCCATTTAGCATTAACTTTCACTAACTCTTTTATCGTTTTGCGTCACTGTACTGCTAGTTAAATTAATAGTTTCATAAACTAACAATGACTTGCTTTTACCCAAAACTTTACTTGTAATCAACGCACAAGTACTTCAACATGCTGTCTCAAAAGTCATGGAGACATAACATACTTACGGTTAACTCTGGCTACAATTTAGGTTGCTATGCCTATTTAGTTTAAGAATTTCATTAACTTTTTAAAGAAATTAATTCGAAAAAAAAAAACGAAGAATCTTAAAATAACAATTGAAGCAGAAGACGGCTTTTACAAAGTGACTGGGCCCAGGCACTTATAGTTCAGGCACAATAGTTGTTAAAATAGTTACACTAGTCTCTCTCATAGTGAATTTGTGCCTTATAGTTTTTTATTGTTGCGCTGCAATGTTCTTCAGCAAGTATGAATCAGTTACTACTGTTTTGCTTTTATGGGAATTAGTTGCCTAATCTTTATGTTCTGTGGTGTGCAGTTGTGGCATTTGGTTCTTATGGAAGATATTTACGCAGTTGAAAAGGCACTAATTCAGTTCAACAAAGAATTACGTAAGTGGTATCTGCTTGTAACTTATACAATGTATTATATGGATTCATTTTGTGTAGATGAAAAATTTGAACTCTTGCCTCTGCAAGCAGATGTGGATGGTCTTGACACAGTTTTCCATGCTACGAACGTTGCATCCCTCCGTTGCAAACAGAGGGAGAAGTACGTGAATGAAGAGAGCGACAATTGAGGAACGACTCATCCAAATTATTGACGACTCTGCAGGCCTACAGCCATTCTATACAATAAGGAAAACATGCTTCAGCTTATCTTCCATTAGTTAACTCAATTCGAATAATGGGAATTACTTATGAATTTCAATATAAATTGTAAGAACCGCCCAACTTTCACCCAGTTCTCTCACATAAATTCAAGTAAACTGTCATAGTTAATTGGAATTCCATTCTTGTAGGGGAATTTTTTAAAAAAGGATGATAGACGCGGCTTTGAAAAATCGTCATGTGCTGTTTGAAAAAATTACTGTCATAATGATGCCACTTGATTCAAATGATCTGAAACGAACATGTCTGCTGTATGATTCCCTTTTTCCAGGACTACACGTACAATAAAGTTTTAAGACTTTATTGACAATCATCCGAAACCCACAAATTGCAAAGAAGCCTGGGCCAGAATGACCAGTTGTTTAGGAACAGCTACTGCCACCGCTGTAGCAAAAGGCCCTGCAGTTTTCATTATTCACGCAGCACTGTGTCCCTGCTGGGCATTCCTTGGTGGTGCATGGCGACACGAAGCTTTTGCAGAATCCTGGGCAATTGGGGCAACTGGCCACACCACTTCCTATAACAGAACAATTTGAATTAATTTGACCAATTGAAAAACTGACAACTTGCTGTAAATATTGGCTTTACCTGAATAAGCTTCCAGTTTGGCAAACTGGAAAACGACAGTAAGCATGAAGCAAGTGAATGTGAAAGACACCATGATTGTAATAAATTTAGAGCGAAAGTTAATTGGAGTTTTATAGGCGCATTGGGGATGGCTGGCTAGAAATTAACGCGGCTTTGTTCTTAATAGAACCGTCTAATTAATTTACAGGCGAGAAGTGGAGGCTGCATTTAATGCACGGCTTGGGTGGTTTAATTGATTTAAATTACTATACTCGATAAAGGAAAAGCAGAAGAACCCGTCTCCTTTCTTTAACTTATTTCTTTCCACAATTTAACCACCAGTAAAAGCTCATATGAAATGTATGCAGGAAGGACTCAACCGGATGTTTTATTCTTATGATTTACAAAACCTAACCACACACAAAATTTTTGACAAGAAAAGAGGCTTGGGGGGAAAAGCTTCCACGAAATAACAAGTGTTTAATTTTTTGGCATTCTTATGTAGCGGTACAATTGGTAGCCTTGCAGCTATCAATGGAGTATTTTCAATGTTTCTGTATGTCACCTGCGACACGTCAATTCTACCCGCTTATGGATGCTAAAAATGAAGTAAGTAACCTGGAGCCTGGTGTCCAAGTATTAGATAATATGTTTCCAAATGTCGAATTTTATTTCTTACAAGGGAGGACATTACTACCACGGAGGATCGGTCAACAATTGAATAGCAAATGCGGCTGTACATAGGGCATCAGGTGCTTAGTAAAACTACGAATGTTGTGTATGCAGGGATTGTAGAATTTGTCTTGTACGTTGCATGCGCTGTTCTCACTTTTGATATTTACTTAATGTTCAAATTCGTGGGTACCACTTACATAGTGATAGAAGGGATTTCACTTAGTGTCCTGGTCATGACTGCTTACACGGTAAAAACAGGAATCGTTTTTGCTGTTTCTTGTCATGAAAACTCCCTGCAGGTTTGCTCAGCCGGGCAGCTCCTTATGAATTCCCATCGATAACACGACGTACAATTCTGGCGCTCAAGATCTCCAATCTGTGTCTGTGCTGGGTCTCACATGGAATTCAAATCAAACGGTTTTGTCCTTACTGCGTACGGAGCAATAATTGACAATGTCATTAATTTGTTGATGACATTCTAAAAGAATCAAAAAGGAAGTCTCAAAGATCTTAAACTTTCACTTCCCCATGCATGCAGCCGCATAAAGTTAACTAGAATTATCCCTTTACTTCAATTCTTTTACTACTTGAATAGTCGTTTGCTTTCGTCATAAGCTGGTTCCTGGTAAGCACAGCTTTTTTTTATTATTGATACTTGCAATGGAAGTCCGTGAATACTAACTTTCAACAAAAACTGTTTGTAGCAGACTCATATCCGCAAGACTTGTGTTCTAAGGTATCAAAGTGGATGTATAAGTGTAGATCGACAAATGTTCTCATCCTACAACGTCTAATAGATCATTACAATTTTTCTTACATTTCGTTGCTTGAAACTGATGGCCGAAAATCAGCAAGCGGGGAAGACGACCGACTTGGCGCTGCAGTAATAATTAATCACGACCTGCGTCTGCCGATTTGAATTCATTCATGTCATACGATGAACTGCAACGCGGGGGGTTTGTGTACTGCCAAGATGGAGAGTATAAAGATTGGGCGAGTAGTCTTGATTTGACGAATCTGCTTCTCCCTTTTGATATGATGATGTCATGGGTTATGATACTTTTAGCCTCAGTATTCATTTCAATAGTGAATAAGAAAAAGAGCTGGGTGACGAGCATATTCAACAGCATTTGTCTCCTAATGAAACAAGATGCGGGGAAGATGTCGCTTTTGGTTTGCGTTTGGTCAATTATAGTTTCATTTTTGAGGTAAACTGTTCACTGAATCTTAGAATATCAACTCATTCAGTATGTTTACGTGGCTTATTAAGTAGCGGAAGCTACTTTATGTATTTGTCCTGTCTGTCTGTCGTCTGTCTGTCTGTCGTCTGTCTGTCTGTCTGTCGTCTGTCTGTCTGTCGTCCTTCAATAACTCAGGAACTACTGGACAGATTTCAAATCTGTTTTCAGTTATGAGTTCCCCATGATCCCAATATGAAAACGCCGTATTGACATTGACCGGAAGTG